>JADDOH010006821.1:0-204391 GCA_016648135.1 Agrypnia vestita | reverse complement strand
ATGACGAAAAAGAAAACTGAAAAATAGAATATAATGAATATAACATACCCACTGTTCCAATGTGGAAGCAAATATTGCCTGGTACCATACAAATTTTCTTAAAGTAATGTTTAGAAAGTAATTTTTTTTTGAAGAACGTAACCTAACCTTTCCTAATCTAACCTAACCTAAACTAGCTTATCCTATTCTAACTAAATTAGCCTAACCTTACTTAACTTAATCTTTCCTAACCTAACCACGCTATTTTTTAGTCCACTGTTTCTTAGATAATTACCTATTGACAATAAACTTCACTTTAAAGAAGTATAAAAAAATGATGAACGAGAAGAAGAAAAAATAATAAATTATAGGTTATGTGTTAATTTTCTTTCTTTTTAAATAGAGATTCAAACACAGAAGAAACACACGTCGCATCAATATCCTTACTATTTTCAAATTAAGCTAATCGCTAATGCTTGAAAATAGGACTAACTAGTTTCCTGGAATGGGGTTTGGACCAGCGCACAGAGGAGTATTTGACCCAAAAAGTCGATTAAAAGTCGAAAGTCACAAAATATCAAATTCCGGGAAACTGCAGCTACCTAAAGTACGGTAAGGGTCGATGTAACAATAATCTGCCATGTTTTTTCATATTTGTAACTCGGCATATTCACATCAGTCGTCTTTTAATCGCGTTGCTGATCGCACGTTCTTTTGCCAAGTGAAAAAAACTCGTGAACGTAAAATTGAACGCGTTTTCGAGTCCGGTGAAGTAAATTGTGTCAATTTTTACAATGGATATTGTAGAATCAGATATGTAGAGCTGAACCTAGGTTTTAAATTATTTCATAGTGCTGCATTTTGAATTATTTCATAATTTCATATTTCTTCTGATTTTTGTGAACTAACTAATTTTATACTTATTATTATTTTTTTTTTATATTCAAAAACAATTTTGTTATATTTCCAGACCTTTTTTGGATTTATTTCTTTTTACATGTTTTTATTTGGTGCGTTATCTTGGCATTTTTTTAAAAATCAAGTGCCAGAAAGTGCCAAAAATATAAATTTTAATAATAATGAAAGTTTGATATAATTATAATCTGTATTATTGTTATATTTACTGGTAAATATACAATAACTCGTGATTAGACATGACAAATATAAATATTTTTTAACATCTTCATTAATCTATCTTTTTTATCGTTATAGGATCCTCTGGTTTGAAGATTATTTTTCGAGAAGGCATCTATCATATGACAAAAGAATGAAGAAAAAAACACAAATAATTTGAATGTTGGTTTATCCCTTTCGAATGCAAGGATCAGACTTTTTGAATTACTATTGCAAGTTTCATACAAGATTTCAATTAAAAAGTGGCAAGTTAGAACAGATGTTCAAAAAAGGTAATTATAGAAAAAAAGCGACATATCTAAGAAATATTTAGAAATAAGCTTGGACTAATTTGTAGATGTGTCTAAGGCTAATTACGGCGACAGCAACGATGGCAATACAATATAAGATTCTTCGCTAATTCTGAAACGTCCGCTAACATTACAGAAATAGATAAAAAATGAATAGAGATATTTGCGACTGTTATAGAAGTAAGAACTGAACTCTTATCCTTTTGTATGCGTCCCTCCCTGTTGGGAGTGTCGTTTAAATCCAAAAAACCCACATATCCACTGTCCCTTCCACCAGATCCTTCTCTCCAACTTCTTGTGTGACGGCTCCACTGTCGTATGCTTTGTGTATCACTACTCTGCTTCTTTTCTAACCTGTTTTTATATCTTAATTTTCTTTTCTTGGATAATTTATGATACTATTTTGTTGCTATTTTTGCTTATGAATTTAACCTGTTTTCTTCCTCGCTTATACTGTTTTATGTTACTATTTTGCTATCTTCTTTTTATTTTGATTTTGTATTTAACCTGATTTTATTTCTATTTTTCTTTGCTTTTGTTTTTCTACTTCTGATTTTTATGCCGCTGCACAAATCTATTTCTTTTATATGCTTTTAATTTTTTTGTATTTGTATTTGATTTAATAAAGAAAGTTCTTGGTGGAGGGGACAACGAATGGGTTTTTTGCTGCCAGAACCTTGCGGCGTTCGCCCTATACACGGGCGCCGCACGGGGATGGATTTAAATAAGAAAAATGTCAACCTGGCGACGCAAGAGTAGGGCCGATATGGGAGCCGTCGGCTCATAGAACGGCCCTGGGAAAGTGGTGGGTCCCCATTCGTTGTTATAGAAGTAATATCTAGCGGGCACAAGATTGACGTATAAAAATTTTCTGCTTACTGCCGAGATACGGCTAAGCCTTATGTCCAATTATATTCGTGGCTTCCAATGTCACCCATTGTTCATAAAATATTAATACGTGGCCCAGTAGTTATGTAGCATGTGCTTCTATCTATAGGAACTCTTAAAGAGTTAAGGTTGTTATTACAGTCGTTAGACATATTTAACTGTAATTTCGGATATTTTATACGCACCATATATATTACCGAGAAGCGAATCTCGACGTTTTTAATAAGATAAGATTCCCCTTGTCAAAGGGAATCTCTGTCACTTCATCAGATTTGACAAGGAAAAAATATTATCAACAGAACCGTCCCTTATACCCAGATTAGTGAGGGAGTCCATTGAAATATACAAACATTTCAATTTCAATAGAGATGACAGTTACAAACTATCAAGTGTTTGGCGCCCTGTTCTAACGACACTGATTCAACCCTTGAGAGAAGTCACAGTAAAATTCGCCGACATAACTAGTACATATTGCACACTGGCGACCTCTATTGTAGAAGATGAGAACACTCCACAACAAAGTGCATACAATGTACGCCCTAGAAAGCGCACCTAATCAGTCCGACCTCAACCTCCGCGGGTAAAGGTGGTCCTCCTGATGACGTTTGATAAGTATCCAACGAAACGTCGAGATTCGCTTCTCGGTAATACATCGGTGCGTATAAAATATCCGAAATTACAGTTAAATATAGGAACTCTGTCGGAAGAGGCAGCGGAAGCACGAAATAAACATTTCAGGGAGTACAGAAAAAAATATTCCAGAAAATTTTGCCAAATTCAATGCAAGATAGATGTAATAAATAGACTTTTGATAATGTTTGACTCATATTTAAGCTGGATTAGGCCGAAACCTCCAAAAAAATCAAAACCTTTCAAGCCAGAAACGATAAAGATATTGCTTTCATGGGACGCGGATGATCAATCTGAAAAAGACAATATGATGATGAAACTGACATAGATACTGATGATGCTCCAGACGAAGAAGGGTGGAATGTATTTTCATATTAACACAATATATTTATTTTTTGAAAAAATTAACATAAATGACATAACCTATTTATTTTAATTCTATTTTTTTGTTGTTTTTAATATTTTGAATTAAATATATTTCTATATTATAATTTAGTTTTTTATGTATTTCAATATTACAATATAACGCACTATTATGACACATTGTAGAGACCTTTGAAATTTATTTTTCAAATAAATTTTTAAAAAACTTTACGCTTATATTTGATTTTTAACTTATTATTGTCTGTATTTAGTGAATATTAACTCCAACACTAATTTTTGTAGTTGTAAGTTCAAATAGAGTGAAAATAAAATAAATGTGCTACATAAACAGTTTTGATCGACTTTTTGGGTCAAATACTCCACTATGCAGCGCAGCGGCCCCTGGAACACTAAGCGGAGCTGGAGTCGTTACCACTACACCAACAAGCTATCCATCACTGGTATGTTTTAAAAATAAAATATCTAATAACACTAACAGAGATATCAATGAAACCACATTTTACACAGATCACACTCAATCATAGAAGAAAAAAAATGTGGGTATTATTAAATAAGTACGCGCGTACTCATTTATCTATTTTATTTACTTAAGTTAGAAGCAATATTTCTTCGCTATGCATAAAAATATTAACCAGAAAATTATATGAAAAATTATCGAATCCGAAAAATAGGTAACCTTGCTGAGGTCCAACCATTTACATTGTAATGCACTGATAATATCTTTGTGAAAGCATTTCTCTATAAAATGCTTGAATTATAAAGATATGGTGGTATAAAATACTTTTTGGAAGATACAGAAGTGTAAATAATATGGTCGTGCGATGATAAATAATGTGTAAGTACTAACTCATGATTAGAATGTTACGACTGGTAGTATAATTTTTTCTGGAAGAAATAAACTTGATATTAATGTAGTTGAGTGCGAGTCCCATGGACGTACTACATGTACATTGAAATCAAAATGTTAAAAAGCTCTCATAAAGCTTTAGTTCAGCGATGTGTAAATTATTATTTTATGATCACTTCTTTTCCTGGTTCATGATTGAACAGGGTAGTAATCTCGTAACTCAAGACTTATAGCTTTATTTTAATATAACGTTCTCTTTCCCTGAGCACAACATATTTTTAAAAGTAGACTGGGATCCGAGTAAGCGGTTCCACAATTTTGGAGACACTTGACTAAAAAAAACTTGCTGCAAAAAAGTTGCAAACAACTAAATAGCTGTAAAATAATAATATATCAGGTCTATATATAATTATGAAATTGCTGTTTTATATGGAAAAATCTTTTTTTTTTTTTAAATAGAGAGCCTGGGCTGAGATTCGAACCCACGACCTTTGGATCACGAGGCGAGTGTCCTAACCACAAGACCAACAAGCTACTTTTTTATGAAACGTTTATATTTAATCAATCGAAATACAGGCCATTTATGTCGAAGCACTTTGCCATTTTAAAGAAAATTTATTGAAACCTTTGCTATAGAAATTCTGGGGACGGAAATCGATGAATTCTTTAAAGCGTATTTCGCCGCCTCATCGGAGTTTAAATTTGTCCCTAAAAAAATTATCCAAATGAACTATATATGTAAATTATACATGTTAATTATGTATGTAAATTTGTATTCTTAATAAATAAAATAAAAATAAACTTTAATATGACAATTTTTTAAGGTAAAGACCTAATATTATGAAATTTTTGATCCACTTTTTCAGCAATGCGATAAATTTACTATTTTTTTAATGTACTACCGACGAAGAGGTTCAGGTATTTTTTTCTGACAATAAGGAGTCATATCGTTTAATTGAGACGATCAGCTGTGACTCTTCTATTGGATTTGACCATTAAGGTGAACCCGCCATGCGGGCTGGCAATACCTGCCCCGAGCTTCTCATTTCAAAAATATGAATTAGAAGCTGATTTAAAAGCAAAAAAAAATAACCCATAAAAACCAAGTTTATACTATACTCCCTTTCTTTGTAAAATATAACAATAATTAAAGACTAATTAAAGCATATAACGTAACACTAAACTTTCAGAAATTTAATATATTTCTAAAATGTCAGATGTTTTGAGATGTCAAGATTTTAATAGATTCAATTATCATCAATAACGTACCTTATGAATTTCCAGCGTCAAATGATTTAGTCAGAATCAGATTTGAGTAATGCAGAATTTTTCAAAAATAAGCAGAAATCTAAAAGAAATAAATTATTATTTGATTTTTTCCCAAAAAACCTAATTTTGCTGTCATCTATGAACCAATTGTTTTGTAAATTTTCGAAATTCGTAGTGATGTACCTGTTATACCGAGGGAGTATATTTAGAAAATATTCCGCGACGTTATCGGGCTGCCGCGCCGTTGCTAATCAAACTTTTCTAATGATTCCAATTTGAAAAAACCAATAAAATTTCTAAAAATCCGAAATTATACTATAATTATTAATTTTTTTTAACGAAAATTTGATAGATCTTCTTGTTCGTCGCCACGAGTCTGCTTGCCAAGTTTCAGCTCGATTGGATCACGGGAAAAGGGTCAAAAATCGATCCAAAGTTTTTGTTCACGGCAAGCAAGCAGAAGCCACGAGTTAATATAAAGGGAGTAAGAATATACCACGTGTGTGCAATAGTACCGGTATCGAAAAAATAACCTATTTAAAATATTTTAATTTATGCTATTTATTTAAAATATGTTTTATTTTAAGTTTGTAATACACACAAAATATGAGGTATTAATTACTACTATAGTTTAGAGAGGAGCAGTCTCTTTCATCATCAGTTATTGTTAATAACTGATGATGAGAGGGACTGCTTCTCTCGAGACTATTGAAGTAATTAATAACTCATATAGTGTGTATTACAAAGCTAAAATAAAACATATTTCAAATTATAATGTTGCACCACGTATCTGCCAGATCTTTCAATGATATTATGATATTTATATTAAAACACCGTGTGCTGGCAGATTTTGGAATCTGGATCATTATTCAACATCCCAAAATACATAATATAATGCCATATTTTCAATGGAAGAATTAAGAAGATAACCGGTATTTTTTAAACCAATTTAGCTTAAATAAATTTTTAAACCTACACACGTCTTAAGCAATTCTGTATCAAATATATAAAATGACTCTTTTACCCATAATGCTTAGCTATTATAATGAAATTACACTGACAAATAGTGAAATATATACTCACCATATAGATTCTCATTTCTGCGAGACGGTATTGTGAACGCAGCACAATCTCACATGTCACGTGTTTCAATATCATTGACCTTGGATGCCAGACAATTTACATTGCTATTATGTTATTTTTTCTCCACAATTTTTAGACTTCATTGTACATATTAACTGTTTTACCACAATTTGGCTCTTATCCATACCAAAAACTTGACCTTTGTGTTATTTCTTTGTTTCTCTGTGTACTTTAACATTGCACCTTAATTTGTCTGCAAGGACTAATTAAATGGTCATTAAGGGACCTGTTGATAATCTAATTCCTTAAAATAAATTAAATGAGAACTTATATTTACGATTAAAATTCATGCACATACCATTAGCTTTCTGATTTTGTCCGACGCTTTTAACTTTCATTGTATTATTCTCAAGTTTTGAAACTCTCGTTCGCTTTTTTCAAGGTCTCAAGGGTAAAAATTATTTTTCATTGGTTAATTTTATCTAAAAGAGTAAATAAAGTAAATGTAGTAAAGTAACGACAAGTTTTAATCAGTAACTAATATTGTAGCCGGATCTTAGAAAAAACAGATTTTAGAAAAAACGTTAGAACACAATGTCGAAACTCATCATCTCTTTGTAGACTTCAAGGCCGCGTATGATAACATAAATAGATATGCATTGTACAATGCCATGAGTGAGTTTGGAATACCGCGTAAGCTGATCAATCTGGTGAAACAATGTCCCCAGTAACGTGTAGTCAGGGATGGCAGTGATCTGTCCGAGCCCTTTGAAGCACTCCACGGGGTGAGACAATGAGATGGATTGGCCTGCCTCTTATTCAACATAGCCTCAGAAAAAGTTATTCGTGACTCAGGAATTGAGATAAGAGCAACGATATTTGACAACTCTGTGCAACTATTAGCTTACGCTGATGATATCGACATAATTGCGAAAACTCCCGATGTTTATGTAATGCCTTCATAAATCTTGAAAGTTCTGCCAAAAACATGGGTCTCATAGTAAACCAGCAGAAGACCAAATAAATTGGATGCACCCAACAAATCCCAACTCTCTCGTGTGGAAGTCAAAATTTTGAAACGGTACCAAGATTTACATACCTAGGATCCCTGATAACAAGCAACAACAATACCACAGAGGAGATCCAGAAGCGCATAGTGAGCGCAAATCGCTGTTTTTTCCGCCTACAAAAGCAGATAAAATCCAGACTGCTGTCCAGAAACACCAAGATATTAATGTACAAAACGCTTATTAGGCCAGTGCTCACGTACGCAGCGCTGAGACGTGGATACTAACTAAGAGGAATGAGCGAGCACTGGACGTTTTTGAAAGGAAAATTTTGAGGCGTATCTTCGGACCTGTTCTAAAAAATGGTCTTTGGCGCAGACGTTACAACAATGAGCTCTATACTCTATTGAAGGAGACAATCGTCACAAAATTTATAAAACTGGGAAGACTTCGGTGGCTGGGTCATGTGGAGAGAATGTCCGAGCACCAAACACCAAAGTAAGAAATAATTATTTTCCTGCATTGAAGTAATAAACAAAGTACCATTGTTTCTGTTTTGTCAACGATACGGTCTCCGACGGTGTACGTGCGCGGGGCTCTATTCTATGTGCGCTTACTAGGGCACCAGCGCGGCGCGGGAACTAAAGAGACGTGGAGATATCTCGGAAAGTTATTAGACATTATGCTTAAATAAGATGACAGTGAAAACACATTACCTAAAACAAATATGGCGTCCCCGTAGGAAATTTTCTAGACTTTTCCGGAAAACACACTGTGGCTCGAGAGCCGTGTACTCGCACACATGATTACTTACCATCAAAATAAATTGAGAGGGATGCGTGGTGCGGTTCTGCTTGGCCCATGTTCGCGAAGTCCACGGCAGTGTCGTCTGCGACGTGAGATAAAATTATGCTTGAATTTGAATAAATTATAAGCTCGGCACAAAATATAAAAGTAAAAGTTTAAAGTTGATCCACCCCCGTTTAGTATTTTAAATTATTACATTATTTTTTTATATTCTACGCACAGTTTTAATAACGCACATTTGTATGTTGTCTCATTTTACTAATTGTATGTACGAGTCGTGTATGAGTACAAGGAATGTACATAAACTTTTTACTTATGAAAACATAAAATTAAAAAATAGGATGACTTTAATACCCAACGCAAATATTATTTATTATCACTGGTTTCCAAACATCCAAACCTATGACGTGTTTTTTTGTTTTGTATTGTTAAATTAATATAAAATATATTTTTAATACGTGTATATAAAATAACACTAATGACCTTGTACTTCGAGTGTTGGTTGTTAGAGCTGTTTTGGCTATGGTGTAATTATCATGGCGACCACGATTGCTTTGCCGATACCATAACGAAGGGGAAGAAGACTTTCAGTAAACACACAGTATGATATAAAATCAATCAAATCGAGGATGTCAGTATAATAATCATGCGATGAATGTTGATAAATCGTGCGAGTTTTAACGAAAATGTTTTTTTTAAATATGCTACTGTTCTGCAGGATTTATTCAATCTTTCATTATAATTCTTTTGCCCTTTTTCATTTACTTGGGTTCATATTCTGAGACAGTATGCACAAAGAGCTGCAGATTAATAATTTTTTATACCTTCTGAATAAAAACTTTATTTCGTTACTTTCCCCTTATTGCTGTCGTGTTGCTGAAAAATTTCTCTCGGATCACACAATGTTTTATTAACATTATGAGTAGCTTGTTGGCGTAGTGATCATGACGCTCGCCTAGTGATCTGATGATCGGTGGTTTGAGACCCATTCCAGGAAACCAGCACGTTAGTCCCATTTTCTTAGCACAAGCATTTTTTCATTACCTATAAGAATATTGATGTGATATGCGTTCCGTTATCGCATCTGTTTTTTAAAAAAAAACTGTGTCAAACCTCTTTTTAAGTTTGTATTAATTATAGACGCTACATTATTGTTGCCTTATTTGCGTAACATAGTCTTATCATACCCCCCTTCTATATCAGTATGTTAATTTCTTTCGTGATTTCATTTGATGCTGGAATAGCTGACCCGACTACATTATTGTACACTTGGCCATTGGTTTTCATAGGTTTTCTAGAATCACACAGAATACTAGAGTGATCGCCGATATTGAACCGCGTGATGCACTGAAATCGTTCTAATGCAATTATTTGGCACAGTCTGGCACTAGAATAGGACCAGTATAATAAAATTTTCTTTAGGTGAAAATAAACCTTTTTTCAAATCATATCTGTTTTAAAAACTAGTCTTCATTATTTATATAAGTTTATAAATAATTTTTGCGGTTATAACATCATTACTTTCTGAATTTACATGTTCCTTTGAGTATTAAGATGTTAACCTTTAGAATAACAATTGACGAATGTTTATTCAGTCAAAATGTGAAGATGAAATGGATATTTTCAACGACTAAGAAATCTGATATTTTGCATGACCTACCTTGGGGCCCAGCTAGCTGAAGTGAGTAAATTATTTTAGTGGAAGTCTACCTTTCATTTGCTTAATTAAATAGCTTGCCTTTATTTATAAAAGATATGTATGTTTATTCTAAAAAAAGGCGCACAATTTTGTATGAATAAATTGCTCGAATATTATTTTATTTCATGTGGTTTCTCATATTTTTGTTAATAAGTAATTATCAAGAAAACATCGGTATTCCGTAGAAAAAATTTAAATAAAAAAAAGGAAAATGCTTGTAAAATTATGGCCTTTCAGACCTTGGATTTTGTGGCATATCAATATTTAGGTACTTTGTTCATTTGTAGTGGATTTTGGGGTTCTTCTCTGTTGTAGAGACGCTCATATTTAAGGGCGTAATTATACGACTTTTATACTACATTATACTACTGTGAGACAGATGTAGTAGGGCGGACTTGATATATAAATAAAAATATATATCGTAACGTTAAGTTTGTGGTTAGGCATAATTATTATTTTCAAAAAACTAACAAAATTATTATACACCACATTGATTTTTTTAACGTCTTCCGGTTTTGTAAAGCGCTCTAACTATTCCATAAATTGAGTGTGTAAATAATTCAGTCATAATTTTTCAGAATTCCTAAAGCATCTTTTAGAGATAGGAAATATTAAAAAAATAAAATGGCATTGAATTCTACCTTAGGTTAGGTAATTTAGAAATGTTAGAAATCAAAAAGTTCCCCAACGCTAAATCTAATGCAATTAATAACTCGCCTAGGGATCTAGTGGTCGGTGGTTCGAGACACATTCAGGACACTAGCCAGTTAGTCTTATTTCTATAGCAAAAGCATTTATCTTGAAAATATTAAGAATACTGGTAGTTAAACAATAGGCCTCGGCAATCGGCTAAGCAAGCAATCGGCCTCAGTAATCAGCCAATCGGTTAGAGGCTGTTCCGTGGACATCGGTGTCTGCAGTTATCACTCAAACATTAGCTGCTGTTAGGCCCTACGGGCTGTTAATATGTACAATCGGCGGTCGACAATTGCTTGTCGCTAGGTACAGCGGGGGAGTATGGTGGCCCCTTCTTGGCCGATAGTGGTCACTGCACCGCTATTGATTGGCTTGCTACTCGACTCTGTGGTCGGTTATGGTGACCACTTCGCGGCTGGTGGTGGTCGCTGTGCACCCATTGAGGTCTGCAATCAGTTCTGGCCGATTGGTTGCTGCTAGGCACAGAGGGCTGAAATATATCAACATATTAACAATTTATTTATTTAAAAGTTTTTGTAACCGATTTTATATTTTATTTTTTATTCTTATTTTTATGCTTATTTTACGCTTCAACAGGCCAAGAGGCCCAATTACAGATGCGAAAAACATCACAAAATACCCAGGCTTGAGTAAATCACACAGATTAATTGTGACCTCACCGGGAATCAAACCTGGAGCCCTCGGTGTGAGAAGAAATAGTAATTTAAAATAAATATTTGTTTGCTAAAATACATAAAAATGCTTTCAAAATCAGTAATGGATCGTCCAATTGACACCTAGGTGGGCTAAAAAAAGCGAAGAATAACACATCGTTTAAAATATATTCCCAATTAGATGTAACCCAGTAAAAACCTCACTCCACACCCCCGACAAATAAGAGACTCCCTAAGAATTAATTACATACTTTCATTACGGAAAAATTATTGTGCGTCCTTCCTGACTAAGATACAGTGGTAGTTGTAGTAGAACTCTTTACAACTCCTCGGTGCGGAGTAGACTCGAGAGGGGCTCGATGATCTGGGGGCCACATGAGGGCAAGTAATCTCTTGTGGTGGAGAAAGTCCAAAAGAAGTTTCTGAGATATCTCTACATGAGAGAGTACGGGCATTATCCTTGACTTTACCCAAGCGAGTTTCTCCAGGGTATGCTTGGCTACAATAGTCTAGAGACTAGAAGGAATGTGTATTTGATTACACATTTTTATCGATTGTTGCGCGGTATGATCGATAATCCTGAAATTATGCAGAGCATTGGTTTGTATGTTCCTGATAATAACATTAGACATCATCAGCATAGATTTTTTCACATTCCAATATACAGGACCAACCTGCCGATGGTTATGCCTGTTGGAAGAGCCACAGCTATGCTGAACAAAATCGATTTGGGTATTGATATATTCCATGTGTCTGAGGGGGTTTTCTGAAGCGGGATTCTCCTACACCTTCGACCAGATTTTATGTTATTTTTATTTTGATATATACTTCCATAATATGTATGCCTTGAACACTTAGTTTGTAATGTACATATTATTAAATAAATTGAATAGAATTGAATTGTAGGCGTTAAAAATGATCAATGTGATTTTTACAATGTTTACTCGAATTTTGAAATGAATAGTATTAATAATATTTTTAAAAATATTAATTATATAAAGTTTGAAAAAATGATAAAAAACCTTTTGCATAAATATATAACTTATATATGTACTTTAATTTTTTTTATCACAAAGAAACTAAAAAAGAATACTGACACGTGTTTTCCTTGATCTCCTATTATCTCAAGACGGCAGACTCGGTTAAGGCTACGTACTCATATATCTCGGTACGTTCTTGGAATTTTATTCTTCCCCAAACGAAGAAACTCTCGTAAGACTCCACATTATTTTTTCAACTAAGATAACAGGGAATCCTAAGCAAACATCACTGCTGTCTACTGTCAAGAGCAAAATCAATACAGAGGAATGTTGCTCGTATTGTAGAGCATATAAGCACTTTCAATCCGATCGGCCCAACCGTAGGTTCGGAATAAAGGGCGTCTTCTGACGTTTCTTCGGCTTATTGAATCCGCCATTTTGTTAATCTTCCGGAAGAAGCAGGGTGGAGTTACAAGACGGTGTGCTCCACTGATCGATGAGATGGACAAGATCGAGTTAATTAAATAAGAGAGAAAACACATACTTACTAAGGCACAGATACAGATGGTCCAAGTGTCTAATGCGAATTGATCCCACCCAGTTTTTACGGATTTACCACGAAAGCGGTCAGCCAGTCCATGATAAATATTGCTAAATCGATATTATATCATCAAACTAGACATAAATGCCAAAATGTTTATTATTAATGGGAATTTAATCTCAGTTGCGTCAATCATTGTTTACTGTAATCCCATCATCATCTTCTTCATCTCCTTGTCCTGGCAGGGTTGGGGACCTAAAGAATCGACAAGATTCATATTTTCCTCTCCTGTGCTGCTTCCGTTTGTGTTAACCAGTTAAGATCCATCTTGTTATCATACACTTTTTTCTGTTGTTTTTCCCAGCTTATTCTGAGGATATTATATGCCAGTTTAATATAATAATTATATTATTATATATTTTGGACCCACCGGTCGCTGGGGTTACCAAGAGGATACTTTCTAGTACTGGTTTTTCTGGCATTCTTAGCACATGCCCAAGCCATTTGTGATTTCTTATTTGTAGGTGTAGAGGCTCTATGCACAACTCACTCTGCCCCCCAGTGTGACTGGGCGGCAGAGTGAGATGTGCATACCCGACACTCCCTTTAGAAAACTCGTTTCGGGAGCTTGGATTCTTGCTCTTCTTTATCCGTTAATATCCAAATTTGATTATTAGGGAATATTTGTATGCCATATATTAGGGTGGGCCTGTAAACGGATTTGAAAACAGTCCTGACACTTAGCTAGGATTTTCGGATCGTACAATCCAGTTCTTTTACAGAATTAACCATATACAAGTTGAACAGCCATACAGACAGTACGCTACCCTGAAATTATAATTATCACATTGTATAGAAAATCTGTCGTTTAAGTAATTGGGTTACGTAAATATTTTCATAATCCAATTTTTGAATTACGTAATTATTTAATCAAAAAAAAATAATTCTTTGTAAAAAAATTGATTCGTTTAGAGCGAAAGACTTTTTAGTCTAGAAAGTTTTTTTCCTGCTAAGTGACAAATAGTTCATGTAAAACGCTTTGTTAATTTGAGTCACTATTTGGGATTTCACTTAAATTCTCGCTCGTGAAATTGCAATACAATTTTAATGACATCGTTTTAAAAAATAAAACCTGGTCATAAAAACTCCGCCTGCTCACGAGGACAATTGCTATAATTTTTACAATTTTCACCCCCTGAAACTGTTAGTGAAAAATATTTGAGTTATCGTTCTAACATATTTTTAATAACAAAATTAGAAAAAAAATAAGAATATGTATTATAAATATTACCTTCACGAAAGTAATATACCAGCATTTTTATTACAATGTAGGCAACTTATACAGTTTTATTGTACGTTTGCTTTAATACATACAAACAAATACATAAATATAAACATTGAGAATGTTCACTTGTTGATCGACGGCAATGTCAAAAGGAAGAAATTATTATTTATAGAATTAATTATCAAGAAATACATTTATGAAAATCAAGAATCTCTTCTGCAACAGAGACATACTTCTGAATAGCGATTGGATAGCAATAATATGTTACGTCATACCCGTGCTTTTATATGAAATAGAGGTCTGAATGTTGAAAGAAGTCATCATTAAAAGGCTGAAAGTATTTGAGATGTGCCTCTGCCGACGGCTATATCAATGAAGAGATCCAAAAACACATGAATAAGTCAAGATAACAGATAACAATTATAACATAACAGATAACAATAACAATTATCAAACTAAGAAAAACTGCATAATTCCACAAAAAACAATGTAAACAATGTAAAAAAAACAAGTATTATGGATCTTAAAATTTAGAATTATTATTTGAACATGAGCGAGGAATATGGAAAGATTATTTTAATTAAAGTTTACACACAAAGAAGTTTTCCTGGGACGATTTATTGACCAGTGGCGTGCGGAAAACCTATCTGTAAATTTTATATCCCGGGAGGGGCCATTCTTGAGCCGAAAATATATTTCCGATACCGACAATTCACAGGCGTGGTTTTTTATTGGATGTTTAATGATTAAATTTCTAAGACAGTACACATATTTATTACAAAAATGTCTGTTAAATATGCAGCAGTATTTAGATAATGAAGTATTATTTTGAAATATTTAAGCGTTACGCAAAAATAATGCAGAATGGAATATAATAATATAAAGATGCAAATTGAATATAGTTATTGATTTCATATAAATATATATTAATAAATGAGAAAATCCTATAAAAAACGTATCCAATAAAATACATGTTTATTAAATAAAATGCATATTTATTTTTAACTATTTTCAAACTAAGCTAAACGATTGTGCTATGAAAATAGGACTAACTTGCTAGTCTGGAGTGAGGTTCGAACCCGTGACCTTTGGATCACGAGGCGAGTGTCCTAACCACAAGACCAACAAGCTACCAATGAAATGGGAGTGGTGACCGCGGAGGACCTTTTTTTTCGGCAGTCGACAGAACCCAAGAATTTTCAGCCAATATTGAATATTTAAAAAAAAAAATTAACATATTCTTAAAAGTATGTACTTTCATGTAGAAATGATACAAATACCACAATTTTTATAGGTTTTCTTGAAAAAATTACAAAAATTGCCTTTTTTCGCGCTTCGTAGGTAGGTAGGTATTCACCCTTAAGCACATGTTTGGTAATGTGCCATAGGGACTTGAATCTCTCTAACTGTCATGCAAGCTGTAGGCAACTTCTTTAATTTTTTTGCCTAATTTTAAATTTAATGCTTAATTCTTAAATTTAATTGCACTTGCATTTTGGATACTGAAAAATATAATTATATATTTTATAAAAACATGTGCTGATAAATTTATTGTTGATAAACATATTTATTACTTATTCCGAAATATTTTCCACTGCGGAAGTTCCGTTAAACGATTTTACATTAAAAATGATTTCCACTTATGAAAACAGATATTTTTTCGTTATCTCTGGACAAAATAGTGAATGTTTTAAATTAAAATATTTTTATAAATGATTTTAATAAATTGTGAATAAAAATACACCTTTGTAACTAAAGACATATTACTATTTTTTTAAATTAAAAAACTAAATACAATTTATTGGAACTGAGTAAGAGAGAGGTCTTTGTGTTGAAGTAAATTTTGATTTTAACTACTTAAAATTTCATAACATATATTTTTATTATAATTATGAAAGAAAAAAAACTTTTTTTTTGTCATTTGAATAAAGAAAATGTAAAATTGATAATTTATTATAAGGGGTATTAAGATGCGTGAATAAGTCAAGAAAACAATTAACATCTATCAAACGAAAAAAGTTGCATACTCAAAGTTGCAATGAGAAATATAATCCCTCGCAACTCATCTGCAGGGGAAGATAGAAGGCAGAGGAGGTTGAGGTAAAAAGAGGCTGTCTCCGCTGCGTATTATCGGAAAGTGATTCTGCGTCCATCATGACGATGTTGTTGTTGCATAGGTTACATATGTTGCAAGGGATACATCTTTAGAATGCAACATGGTCACTAACCTTCGATAACATGAATAGTATTGTCACGACATTCTAAAATGATAAGAATGCACATAATCGAAGTCTTCCCAAGTAATCAAAAAGATTTTGGAAAGAATAAGAATATACGAAATTATACCAAAAGCTTCAAGAAAATCTAATCTTTATAAAGAAGATCGACTATTCAAACATCGACTCTTCAGAGAGTCTTCGTATGAGTGCGATAAGCAACAGAAAACGATAAAAACGGTCCGAGCGAATACAGTCAGCCAGCGACGAATATATTCTGCATGCGGGATAATCTAGTCCAAGTGTACCAAAGATAAGTGGAATATTCTCTTGTAAGCGAAACAGTGCGAATAATGGATTAGTGTTCCAGTTATGTTCCTGTCCAGTGACTTTGTGAAAAAAAAAGTTTAATTAATTTTAAGTGTTTCATTTGGATCCGAACAGTAGGTATATAATATATTGGCTCCAGAATAAGCTTAAAATGATATTTTCAAAAAAGTTAAATATTATGACTCAAATATATTTTTATAAGAAATAAGGTCCGCTGTGAGTTTTAAGGTCTATCCAGTACGATCATGATCAATGACAGTATAATCTCGAACTGTCTGTGATATAACTAGAATTTAAAAATCGGGTAGTATCCCGGGGGTTGGAGGCTTATCAGCTCGTCGCATCTTACGGGTTAATAATATAAATGGTACGGTTCCGTGAGTCCGGCGAATCACGAAGCTGAAGAATGTTTTAGTACATTTACTTTGAACGGGAAATATACGTTGAGGTATTTTCCGCCCTTCCTGACAGCGCTCGGGTCATTTTGTACTTTTCCGAGCAGAGAAAAATCACCACGAAATATAAAACAAAATTTATTTACAAAAATGTTTGAATGTATGTGATGTAAATATAGAATAATAACAAGTACCTTGTTAAATCATGATGTCAAAAGATGTATCACAACCGGTCGAAATTAAATTGTGAAATATTGCTTTTGTAAAAATTATTAATAAAGATCAGTGATGGTGAACCCAGGGCACGCGTGCCGTAGATGTTGCTGGAACGTGAATGATTTAAAGATTACATTCTTTAAATTGATAACTGATGGACATCTGACATTTCATTTTATATATAATTTATAAAACTTTCAACTCTGTTACTGACATTTGTTATCATTGGAGGTTATGATTATTTTTTTTGCTATGAAAGTTTTTGCCGTGAAAAGGTTCAATATAGTAACATATTGTTGATACTGGATTTTACTGTGACCATTACGTAATTATTTAAAATAATGCGCCGTTTCTTACACACGCAAAAAGGCGAGGTAATATGTGAATAATATTTTATTTTATTTATTTATTTAATAGATAATACATATGATTTCTTTTATAACAATCATGAGTAGCAAATATGAACAGTCAAATTATAATTTTTTGTTACACCTCACCAAAAAGAATTAAGATTCTTGTGTGTGGTGAGGGAGTTGTTTTGACCAAATAGCGTTCTTAAAAGTTAAATTAAATTTTTGCTCGAGCTTCTGCTTTATCTGTAAACTGTTAAAGTAATATTAATTGAGAATAAAATGTGTTTTTATTAATTAGAAATAATTAAAAGAAGGGGCATTCATTTTTATTTATGAAAAAAATATATTTGAAAAATTCTATTTAACATGCCCATTGAAAATCAAAAATGTACTTTATCACAAAACAAAGTAAAAAATAAATCGCACGGACTATCAGACAATCGATAAATAATATTTGGGAATTTTCGGCACGCGCTACATGCGCGTGCCGAAAATGCATGTAAGAAGGTTCGCGACCCCTGATATAGATCGCTTAAAATAATACATTATAATTATCAAATTATACTTCCCATGCACAAAAAACAATATGTATAGTATTATATGTAAAACATAACACTACTAATTTTTACTTGTATCTTGTTTCTCTTTGCTCTTTTCATCTATTATTTTTAAGACGTTAAAATTAACCATGAGGCCGGATTACTGCTGTAGCGAAATTTATCATAAAATCACCCAGACTTGAGAAAAACACATGTGACTGTAATTATATGCATTTTTTTTATCTATTTAATCTATCTATAATTTTACTCACTGTTTCATTGGTTAGCACATAAAAAATTAAGTTTGGTTTTTCCCATACTTCTTATTTGAACATTAATCATCTTTTAGAAAAACATATCTGCCTTTGTGGTGGTTCAAATTTTGTCAGGAGAAGAAAAATGAAAAAATATTATTTTAGTTAAAAACAGTTTTTTATGTGCGTACAAATAACGATTTATTTTTTTAGTTTTTATTGTATTCATGACCTCTTTGAGGATTGAATTAAAAGTTGTAAATTCAAGCTACACGTATAATTAGCAGATTAAATCAAGAAACTCACCCATAAGCTTCCTTCATTGAAAATGGCGTGCAGGAATAGATTAATTCGTGGATTACCATTACTTACCTGTGAAAACAGAAAAAATACAATTTTAATTACGCGAAACAGAGCGATAACATAATCTCAAATGAATCTGTAATTAATTGTAGTAAATATAGTAGACATTAATGTAATGATCAAAACATGCCACTTTTTAAAATTAACTGACATTAAAGCTAAATGTTGTTGAGATTTAACGTAATTCGTTCGCGAAATTGTATACTATACACATCATGCAAATTAGGTTAAGCAGGTGTTCTTAAAGTAGTCATAAAAAATTAAGTAATGTAAAATAAAGTAAATCATAATACTTCGTAGTGTACATCTAATAAATAATATAAGTACTAATAAAGTAAAAGGTGTGAAAAAAATAAAAAATAAATTTTTAACAATAATTTAATTTTTAATTTTTTTATTTAGATCTATACGATGTAGATGATAAAAAAATATAATACCATGCTCGTCTCCCTATAAGTCTCTGTGTTGATACATTAAAATAAATAGTACAATAAAACATTAATTATTACATTTGCATAATATAATTAGTATTACAGTTGCATAATATAAGTGACAGGTAAAAATGACGGTACTTTTACATGCCGATTCCTAAAGAATAAGTATTTACAATATTCCCATAACAAAACAATGTGCCAGAAAGCAAATTTTCGTCACCCACTCCCACCCACGCTCAGTCATCCCTACCAAACTCGCACACCACGGTAATGGTGGTAGTCTGGGTATTATGAATATTGCCCTATTAATCACTTGGTCCACGACATATACATCAATATTCTTACTATTTTCAAACTAAGCTTAACGCCTGTGCTATGAAAATAGAACTATCTTACTAGTCTCCTGAAGATGTTCGAACTCCCAATAATTGGAATACTAGACGAGTGTCTTAATTACTAGACCAACAGTAAAACAAAATGCATATTTGAATGTACAAAACGATGTGTTTATTAAAAATTACTTAATAAAACTCGTTTGATTGCCAGTAACCAAGATATTCTGCGTTATGAATCCTACTATATAAAATAATTTTATTAATATTTATTCATGTTTATTAATATTTGTTTATGCTAACATTTAGCAATATTTATATTTTATAATATTTATATTTACAAATAAATTATTAATATTTGCTCATTTGTATTGTAATGTTACATCCCCTCTCGTTACATGCGAGTTCGTTCAAAATGAGATCCGAAATAGTGGCGTTCTATCATCTTTATTCCCACGTGCACGCATGTTACCTTCTTCATTGTTGGAAAAGGAATGCACCTGTCTACCTTAAATGAGACCTTCGCATTTTTTTTGGCTCGTTAGTTATAAATTATAAACGAGCAATCAGAATCTAGCAGACCCGCGCGATCATAATTCGCCCGATGTTGAGTAAACAAGATTAACGCTCTTAATTTTCAAAACCAACCAAAGGGGCGCGTTTACAACCCCCGCGATGATTCATTATTTTTAACTTAACGGTTTTAAAAAGTTTTTGAATGAATCCGGTGAATCTGTTGACGTACTTCACCAAAAGCTTATTTTTTAGAGAATGTAATATATTTTTAGAATTTAATTATTTTATGGAAACAATTCTCAATGTGAAATTTGCCATTTTAATTTTCACGGATTTTCTTTAGATATTTTTTGCCGTGTACCTTTTACTATTAATTCACATATTCGTTTCCATTTTGACTATATATATATTATTCATAACCGTCAAACTTATATTTTGAAATATTTTAAAATTCACGTTGGTATTAGAATCTACAAAACTCTCAAGTTTATAAAATTAAAATGCTCCTGTGTCGTTTGAAATTACGGGAACTACATTTAAATCATTTCTTGATTACCGACTACCGGAAAACGTCAGTTGATATTTTCCCATATATTTTAAATGATTTTATTAAGTTTTATTTATCTGTCGGCGTAAAATTTTGCTACCAATATTTGATCCACTTCTTAACCAACAATCGATATGAAATTTGGCTGAAATTTCATATTATCGTTTAAAATGGGATACATGATCTTTGTTCTTGATTTTACTAATAAATACTCGCATTATACATATAAACTTACACCAATGTACTGATGACTTTTTCCTGTCTTTACAAACAGGGTAGATTTGAAATGCATATATTTTTGTAAAAAAAAATTATTTACTTTTATTCATTTTATAAAATCTATTTAACTTTAAAAAAAAAATATTTAAAATGCTGAAATATTATTTTTCACACATTGTACATGCCACTGACACCTGTCGGTTTGTGATCAACTAAAATCACCTAGTTTGAACCTGGTAAAACATTATTGAATGTTAATGTAAACGCTTTGACACCTTTCATAGTTTTATCTCACTAAAATAATAATCTATAGAGTCATGTTTGACTAGCAGAACATCACTACGCAAGACCCATTCATATAAAATAACATTGAAGTGTCTTTCTATGTGTCTGTCCGGGCTAAAACTTTCCTAAAATGATATGAAATATTAATAGGCAAAAACTTCAATGCGTCAATGGTTTTTTATTCATAATTATAAAAAAAGCAGCGACTGACATTAGCAAAAATTTATTTTCTCTTCACTGTACATATCGTCGATTAACAAAATTATCTAGTGTACTTAAACTAACAAAAAATATGGAGTGGCTTCGCGCCGAGTATTGATCATGATCGTGGTAGGAATTTGGACGTCATCCGCCGATGTGGCGCGATGCCAAATGGAGTGCCCGTGAATGGGGACCTTTAACAGTTCACGTGATGCAAGAAGCACAGTCGAGTATGCAGTAATCTTTTTGGTATCGAAGGTGTATGCCGAAAGTCATGCACGGCTTTTGTTTGAGGGAAGTCACGAGATTATCTTCAAATTGAGGAATTTGATTGCTGCAAGCCAGCTGGGAAGAAGCCGCGCTACATTGGCCTACCGAACTAAATGATTAATATGAGGAAAAATCAAGCTTACTCTTTTATAAGACATTAAGCTTTGGTATATTGTTTTTGATCATACAGTAGTGTAATAAGGTTGTATGTTTTATATAAGTATATTGTATTGGTCAATGTATTCCATTGTTAACTATATTTTTTATAATAAGCAGTAAATATAAATAAATTGAAATTAGATTATAAATAAACTTTTTATAAAATTGAAAATGTCAATTTAGTTTCATTTATTTCACCTACATGAGGTTAAAATTGATTCCAATTTAATTAATGATGAACACTTAAAGGTATAAAATAATATAATATTAAAAAGTAATAAAGATTTTATAAAACATGACTATAAATGAGAAAATATTTTTTGCAACAGCCATAGTACTAAGAGCGATCAGAGTACATACGTATGTCAATAAAATTCAAAGCGTGATCCCGTTTTTCTCAAACCCCAAACAATCGCTTGCACAATCTTATTTGTAATGTTTCAAACACCCGCGCCTTTATTTAATTAACATATACTAGTAATGTGACTAAAGCTTTAAGTTGAATTTCACAAAAATGGTGCTATATAAATAATCCAATATTATTAATAAAAAAACATTTTCTTCATCTTAGTAATTTTTTGTAAAGGTAAGTTTTTATTTTTTAAATAAAAATAATTATTTCTGTATCAATGCCATAGATAAGAAATTGTAAATATACATATATGCAAGTAGGAAAAATAAACTTACTATTAGAAGAAAAAATAATCAATATATATATATATATATAAAGAAACCCGTGTTTCCCTACCCGCCAAGTTTTCTCCACAACCAGCCACAACTACCCACTGGTGGTTATGGTGGGAGTGGGTGACAAAAATGTGCTTTCTAGCATATTGTTTTGTTATGGGAAGGACACAAATGCTTCAGATTGTTTCAAAAATACGCGCCGACTGTGTCGGTGAATCTAGAAGGTTCCGGAAAAACCTGCTCTGGAAAGTTCTAGAAGGAGAAGATTCTAGAAAATTCCCGAAAGTTCTATAAGGTTCTAAACTGAGTGGCGGAATGTGTCGGTGTGTCTAGAAGGTTCCTGTACATTCGATAAATTTCTTGAAAGTTCTGGAAGGATAATGTTATAGAAGGTTCGTGAAAGTTCTTTAACGATCCAAACAGTGTACTAAAAATTTACGCGTACGAAGCCACGCGGGCACAGCTAGTCTAACTATAAAAAGAACACTCTTGAGGAGGCCAAGACCCACCAAGGGGTTGTAGAGCCAAGAGTAGACGAAAGAAATATAACAATTTAATAGAAATATACACTTTCTTTCTATTTTTTATTACTCGCAATAAAGATAACGAACACTACTACCACTGGAAGGATTTTAAAAACATTGATATAACATATAAATAGTACCTATTTATATATTTACCTATTTGAAAACTTTGAATGCCTCAACACAGATTACTCTTGTGAAACAATTCACCATCAATTTGATATATAAATATAAATAGCTAGATGAAACATTAAAATTTTGTTTGGTTTATACAATATAAGCGGACGACTCAATACAATGAAAATAACAAAGGTTGACACCTTAATTGCAAAATCTTTTGAAACGACAGCGAGTGCTGACGTCGTATCCCAAATTAAATTGTTTTTATGCAGATAAGAGTATACAAGATTACAGTTGTAGGTACGCGTGTATAGTGTGTGGTGGTGTATGTGTGCGTTCGCCCCAGCCAAATTTGGCAATTTCTTTTGTTCTGATTTTGAGATGGGAGAACATTTCACGGCGCCCGTTTTAAATGGCAAAGAGCTACGCTATTGCTCATTTGTTTTTATATAGAGCAAGGAAGTAAAATAAAATTAACATGCTAACTAGAAAAGTTCCGCTTTTAATTTTGAAGCGTGGCCGTCAAAAATCGGGACCGTGATATAAAAAATCTTTAAGCTTGAGCCGAGAGCTATGAAAAACTTCGAGGGAACCATTTTGTTAATTGATAATTAAAACCTGTCTGACGAAATGTATCCTGTAATTAAAAAACTTGCGATGGATGATTGAAATTTAGAATTTTATTGGAGTATAATGAAAAATCATGATTATATTAGAATGTCGTTTCTAAATAAAGTGATGAATGTTGAATAAATATTCTTTATGATTCAATACCAGCTCTCAGAAAACTTGCTGATCATACTTAAACACGATTGATTTGACAATGTTTCCAATTAGCTTAGGTTGGGATGGAAGGGATGTCCAGGGGAAAAGGTGTGTGCCCGCCTGTGTTACCCGCCGTATCCTAAAGAATAACTATGAAAAATTTGAGTCTAATCGGTCAAACGGTGTAGATTTGTACAGAAAATATATTTGTGGGAAGGGGGGGGGCTAAAGAAGGAGAGATGAAATTTCACCTATGTTGCTTGTGGGTCTTAAAAATAAGCTCGCAAAATTTGAGTCAGATCGGTCGAACGATACAAATTTGCACGGAAAATATACCAGGGATGGGGAGGGGTAAAATGAAAGGGGGGGAAATGTTACCCGCCGGGCTCTAAAGAATATGTATGCCAAATTTGAATCAGTAAATACAAATTTGCATGTAAAAGAGAAGGGGGAACAGACAGACAGACAGACATTATGTTTTAGGAATTGATATAAGCGTATTCGAAAGCAAGGTTAAGTTAAAATTTCAAGTCAATCAGCCGCCTACTTTTGCGAACACAAACATACATAAGCTGAACTTTTATATATATAGATTAAAGATAAATGTGCTGTTTGTGTCCTTAAATAAACATAAAATATCAAAGAATACGGTGACGTTTTTGATGGCTTTTTATAGTGGTTAAATGTAAGTAAATATATTTTTCATTTTATTTGTATTGAACTTTGCTTGTAACCACTTGAGAATATTTATTAAAAGCAACGGCATTCGGTTAAAGGCTAATTTTAAAAATTAATTTATTGTTTATATTTGCAAATTTCAAATTAAAATTGACTTATTTTAGAAAACCAAACATAATCTTAAGTAAACTTAAAATATAAAAAATAATATACTGAAAGAAATAGAAAATAAATAAATTGGAAAAAATAAATTATTATTATTTTTAATTTTATTTATTAGAAAATAATCACGGTTTTTGATAAAAATTTAGAACTTTCTATTTTACACATAAATAATTTTGATCTTATATTGAATAATTTAGAATCATTAGAAATTAGTAAAGCATGTAATAGTAAACAAAATTTTATTAATACCTAATCAATTAAATTTAACTACTACCCTAATTCTAAAAATTGCTCCAATAATTGCGAGTAATCAAGAACTTCAGTAATAATATTTAAAAATAATTTTTCAAATAATTTAGAAAAACAAGAAATAAAAGACATTTCATTCAGATATTTTGACAATTATACAACACCCTGAAGATGGAAAGGTTTTTCTGAAACATGTTGGTCTAATTAATCAAATAAAAGAAGAAGATATACACAAATAATATAATCAATATTTTGTTAATTATTTTTATGACCGAACTGGTTAAACAAATTCAAAAGCTAATACATATATATAGATATTTTATACTGACAATAATACAATTTTATTGTTTTTTACGTAAACATAGACGTACAACATGCAAATAATTTGCTATAAATACTAGGCAAAATTATATAATGTCGAAACATTATTATTATTATTTGGTAGGTATTTTTTTATTCCAAAACCTTTATTAATATTTAAAAAATGGTTTCTTATATTCAAAATAGTTATTGCTATTTAAACATCAAGTGTATTAATTTTATTAATGATATGACGTATA
Organism: Agrypnia vestita; assembly: GCA_016648135.1. Classification (NCBI taxonomy): domain Eukaryota; kingdom Metazoa; phylum Arthropoda; class Insecta; order Trichoptera; family Phryganeidae; genus Agrypnia; species Agrypnia vestita. The sequence goes on along the minus strand of JADDOH010006821.1, from coordinate 178,821 downwards.
AATTTATTCGTCGGATTATATGAAATAATATTAAAAAGCAGAATGCCAGAGGAACGATTACTAAGAAGAATCCTCTTGGCAACCCCGGAGGGAAGACGGCCGGCGGGTCGACCCAGATTAAGCTGGGAGGGACAACAAAAAAAATATATTTGAAAACAGAATGGGTCTGGACTGGTTGACTCGAGCAGAAGCAGTGCAAGACAGGGGATCATGGAAGCACCTTGTCGAGTCTTTGGGCCTCCGACCCTACTAGGAGAAGGGAAGAAGATGATGAATATTAAAAAGCATTATATATTTTAGACACATTATACCTGCAAAATAAATAAAAGCAAAATATTTCACAAGTTACCGGAAGAAAGTCTCCAGAAGCCTGTGATCACAGTTTACCTCTAACGTTGCAATCAACGTAATTCAAGACCGGGGGAAGTAGAGATGAGAGAGGAAGAGAGAGAGTAGAGAGACTTAGGGAACCTCGACACCCAGATTTTAGCACGCCGTAGAGAAGAAGAAATTAATACAGCTGAAGCGTAGCCGAAGGGGATGTTGACAATTGCACTGCTTACGAAAATATACAAGAAATAGTGCAAAATAGGCGGTTTATGTTCAAATGCTTATATTAATTTTTAACAACAACAATTCGATGGTACAGTCCATTAGGATTGATTTAGTTAGTAGAGCGCTGATTCAGTTGAACGAGAGATACCAGGATCGGTGTTCGTCGCCACCATAAATCTCTTCATTATAAAAAACTGGCATAACTAGACAAAATGCTCCCTGCTGCAATTAAGATAAAAGTTATAAAGATTACAAAATGAATATCATTATGATTTTTTTTTTCTAAAACACACTAGCATGCTTTCAAAATAAATTGTCAATTTGACATTCTTTGCCAAATGACAAAAATCTTTTTGGCTTCTAATCTCTTCATATCAATATATTTATATATTTCTTCTTTCTGTATTCACTATATTCACATATTACGTTGCCCTGCATTCTTGTCATATTCAAAATAGCGTTGTTGCTACTAATCTCTTCATATACGAAGTATTTATTCTTTCTGCCTAGTTTTTATTCTATCGCGTTCTTCTTTATTCACGTGTATCATTTTCTAATTACATGGTAACGAGTACACAGAAGTGTGACTTTTACGGAAACATAAATTTGGATAAAAAATGAAACCAAATATTCATCACATTCATCACAAATATTATCATACTAGCTTTAACCCGTAAAAAATAACGGTATTTTTACATGTCTGTTCCTAAATAATAAGTATTTATTGAATAACAAAAAAAAAGAAAAAAAAAGAATAAGAAAAAAGGAGGAAATAAAAAAGATTTTATAAAATAATTCACGGATGTTACAAAAAGTTACGGACAGACAGACAGACAACGAACTTATTATTATTGGGATTACTCAGATTTTACATAACAATTGAATTTCTATTATTTTTCTAAAATGTACGCTTGCTTAAAAGTCAATAACGTAAAACTCACAGCACGTGTTTTGAGGTTATATTTGACACTTGGCCGTCTACTGTTCTTCGGTAATATAAAGCTTTGATTCAAGCTGGAATATAAATTTTTATTATGAAAATTTTCATTATTACATATTCATAAACATAAGAATTCAGTTTCATTAAAACAATAGATAGCAGAAAGCAAACACGTCAGAATTTCGCCAAGTGTTTGACATATCAGCATCCAGCGAGAGTAGCGAGATTCACAGATTATTTTCAAATACGTACGTATAAAAATTATTAAACGTTTATAACTATTAAATACATTCTTTTATAATAATTATTATAATAAATACCGGAATAAGAAATAATGCTTATAATATTGTGTTTTAATTTACACGTAGATATTATCCTACATTATACATTATGTATATTAAAGCAATCCGCACTTCTGGCTACTTTATACGATTTCGAAATTTTATTATTGTTTCTCGATAATGGCAGGGTCCGCATTATCGAGAACAATAATAAATTTTGCGTTTTTAGCGCAATCATAATATAGATTTTGGAGGTGCTGGCATTAATCTCGGTACCGTTTAAGGTAAAAATTATTCATCAATTTTCCCGTACTCGCTAAATAAATTGAAAATGTTAAAAATTTGATTTTTTTCATTTCACTACCGATAAATTGGCTTTTATTGGACGAAAGACACTTGATTGCTTGATACATACACACATTATACATATAAGTGTAGAATAATATGTAGTAAGCCTTTCGGCAGGTATTACTGTGTATCTACCTATCTCGCTAGATTAACAGTAATACCTGTTCTGAGGTAGGTAGCTTTTTTATATTTTTTTACCACCTTAGATCAATATCTGATATTTATTTTGAAAGAAAGCACATACAGTAAAAATCAAAAGTAAAAGATATTAAAAACTATAAATGTATCATGCATGATGCAGAAAAAATGGGAAAAAATGCAAACTATAGTTTTACATTTCTTATCAAAACAGCGTCTTTCATATGGATCCACAAAAGAAGTTGCAAGCTGAAATAAAAGTAAAAAGAGAATAAATAGAAATGCAAAGAAGAAACGAGAGAGTGAATTTGGTAAACAGATAAATAAAATAAAGTCACAAAAAATTAACAAGCAGTAATTATATATTTATAACTTGGATATTTACAACTGTTATTTAAATTATAATTTTGAATAATATTGGTTATCTACTGTGTAAGTATTGGTTTCTGAAAAATTCTTATTTTTTCATTATCGGTTAGAATGGATATAGGTAAAATGAACTTATTTTTGCAACATTTCACAACTGGCAACATGCAGCAGGAACAGAAGTTCGCGAAAGATACGGTGCGATCATGCATAATAGGTACACATATTGGAGAAAATCCCTTATTTATAGATGCTTCTACAATCGACTAGCTTGGAGATGTACAAAAGTTAACGAGGTTAAAATAATTAATAATAAATTGTATCCTCTCCGAGAAACGTCATCATTCTAGGTAATATAGTAAAAAAGTTATAAGCGTGGGACTGAACATGTGAGTGGAAGAATTTTAACAAGCGAGTGGGCGTCCGCTCCCCTAGTTGGCATTTGGCATATATTTGGCATATAGGGAGCACTAGTTTTAAGCTTTACCTTATGATATAAAATTCAAACGCTTATTAAAAGTAGCCAACTGTATACATATTATACATATCATTAAAAGTATTTTATGGTTTATAAAATTTATCTAATTATTTCAATTGGCGTGACATAAATGAATTTTCGAATTGAAACTTATATGGGCGGCTGAAGGTGAACGGAAATCCCGCATCTGTGGCCATTTCTTGGAAAATATTAAACCCGGCCGTACGGCTGCAAAATTGGCGTGATTTCCAAAGGGAAACATTTTCGGCAAATTTCACTGCTTGAGACTCAGCCCAGCAACAGCGAGAAAACAATAATGCAACTGCATTTCTAATGCATCCCCACCACCGCTGTAAACATATAAAATCGCGCGCTGGGATTGCCAGGCAGGTTAATCGAAAGAATCCAGCAGCCCACGCCTTCCAGAGTCCAGAGTATCTGATCTACCGTGAAGTTCGAGTCTCATCGCGTGCTCATCTCCGAAACGTCTCTCCGCCATCGCTCTTAAAGTTAAGTTTTTATCGGGAAGAGCTTTCACCGAATTGGCGAACTGGGAACTCCGAAAATCTAATCCACCATAATACTGGACCATGCCAGAGACCTAGTGCCAATGCAAATTTTCTTTTATATTTCTGTGTATGCTTTTATATTTCTACTGCTTATGTACTTTGTGTTTTTATATGCTTCCTTTTTACCTGCACATACATTGAAATATTCCACTCCGTTTCAGCACTTATTTTTTTTCTTTTAAAGCTTTTGCGTAACACGCATTTTGCTACGTGAGTAATTTTGGGGATAATTTTGTATAATGAAACCACTCAAAAAGCGCACCTTCTTCTAATAATGGGATGCCAAGTGTCACCAACAAAAAGTCAACGACGACTAACCGACATATTCGAAGTATCGTTGCTGGAATGATCGTTGGAGACTCAGATCACCGTCAGAATTTTCACCCTATTATAAACTCTTTGCTCCTGCTCCAAGGCTATTTTTGGTAAAGACACTATTTCAGTTTGCAGTGGGTACACTTATGTTTACAATAGTTTTCATGTAAATATAACTACATGTTGTCTAACGTAAACCACTTTTATAATAATAAATATTACGATAATAAAAAAATACTTAAATTTATTTTCCTAAATCTTTCCGACCAATATTTATTGACTTTAAAATATGTTTCTAGGGTCAAAATAACAGCTTAAAAGACGGTCAATGTCTAAAAGTTCTGCAATTTATAATAAACTTAAAAAGCATTTTCCTGAAATTTTTTGGAAATTTTGTCTGAAATTCTAAAATGTTTCAAAACATTTTCCTACTCGTTGCCGTGTCTGTTCAGATTCACACTGAAAAATTCACCCTCATTGTCATTTGTAATGTGATTGCTTTTCTTTGTCCGCTGCAAAGTCAACGCGTTCCAGTCGCATATTTGTTTTCCGACCAGTTTATCCCCAGTTTAAGGCTGGATGTATCGTTCCTGGATGCTGGCAACCCGCTGAATCCCATCTCTGAGATTCGGTTAATGACAATGTTTTTTATTTTTTCTGGTAACACTATCCATAGATTTGTTGCAGAGCAGTTTGTATGAGATCGAAGCGCCAAAATCTGTCGCGGACGGATAATCATTTAGTAGAAGATTCTATAGCATATTCGGCCAGAATTCACATGACACGGGATAAAAATAATACACTCAATAAATAAATAAAGGAATGGATTTAAAAAATATCGATAGAGTTTTTAAAAATATAAAATAATAATAACGTGCGTAGTAAACAAAATCATACTGCATTAATCATTTATAACATTTTATTGTGAATTTTAGAAAACAACTTGTATATTTTAATTGATGTTAAATTATAAGATGTAGCGCTTTGAAAGATACCAAGAAAAAAATAGTTATCATGAGGACTCAAACTCTTATTTTTTGTCAGTAGGTAGCGTTACCGATCTTGCCACGGCAACTTTGTATAAATAACGTGAAAACTCTATAATTTTTTTATTTTTATTTAAATTGAATATCAATGATGCCAGAACTTCCAGTCCTTGTATGTTAATTTATAAAGTTACCGCGATATAATCGATAATGTTCTAGGTTCGAAGAAATTAACAATCACCTGATGGTAGCTGTACATTTTTCGATTGTTAGAATTTTTCTGTGAATCACCTAATAAGTTTTATTTTTTTTTTTCATTTTGATAAATAATAATATTTGTTTATATTTGTTAAGATTGTTTAAATACATAAAGTTATTACTGCCACGCAAATATCAAAATGACCAAACACAAACAATTTAAGAGTTTATAAACTGTAACAAAATAATATTTACTATTATTATAAATAAACGTTTTATCATTCTTATTAAGACGCGATAGTCAGAAAATATCTGAGGGTAAAAACAATATAATTTTATATGTATAAAAATAATATAATTTTTATATGTAAGTATTTTCTTAGCACATACTTGCATATAAGAATAGAGTGTAACAGAGTTAGTCCATAATATTATATATATATATATATATGTAAGGTATTTGGTTAATTCAAGATCCTTTATGGTGTGGAATCGTGTACTAAAAAAGCAAAAGAGAGGCGCCAGATTGATGGCTTTGAGATGTGGTATTGGATCGAAGAGGAAGATGAAGATCTCCCACTCGTTGGACAGACCGAGTAAAAAGTTACCGGCACTTGTATGGTGATAGTGATGGGATCTGCAGGATGCCGGGAAAGTTGGAGGACAATAGTGAAAAGGGCGGGAGGTCCTGAAGATCACGATCCCTGGTCACAAGGCACCGACTTGGATGATGACTTTCTAAATAATGAGACAAAAATGTTCAAGCAACAAGTTCGTAATATTCATAGTTATGGAGGTAAGTGACTTTGAAAGTTTGATTTTTTTTTCAATACTTCTGACTTTTTTCTTCTATTTTTTTACTATGTTGGACTTTCATATTTATACCAAATATTAAAAATTCATTATCTTTTATGCAAGCGAAACAAAATTATTAAAATCTTGCAAAAAATTCTTGTTCTAATTTCTGCAATTATTTTGAAGGTGAATATTGATATCGGTAGGCACCTCTCAATAATAAGCCAGTGATCTGCCGGCTTTGCTAATGCTCTACTAGATTGTGGTGTATATTTTTGCATCTTCTTAATGCACTGAGTTTAATTTTTGATGTGCTATCAAATTTAAATACTTTGCGAAAATATTGAAAAAAGCTACCCTGGTTTAACTTTATAAAAGGGCTTGTATTAATAACGATCTAAAGATAATTTGTAAGCTGTTATTTTTTTAGTATATCCGTCTGTCACGCGGGTAAATGAGGTTTAGTTCTCGATTGGTATTTTATATTTATATTTTTATATGAGAACTCCACGACTCTGACACTGTTTTTACGGATTCTATAAGTGACGGGTTATTTGTTTGCATCTACGCTCGAATAGTGATCTGGTTGGTTGGTGGTTTGAGCCCCATTTCACCACCAGCAAGATAGAGACCGTACTCAACACTGGAATAACCTCACGTTGTTGTTTGAAAATCAGAATTGAATCGTTCTATATTTTAGGTAAAGGCCCATTGTTTGAGCTTCCGTATAAATCCCAATTATAATAATTTCGTTGTCTGTCCATCCATATGTCCATCTTAACTTCATGTAGCGTCCGTAATTTCTGTATAGATTTTTTAAAAATAAACATCTACCTTTGGTTTCCCGTGACGGGCAAACGTTGTCATACTTATTAAACATAATTGAATAGTTAATCATTACTATAGCCAGTAATGTACTCACGTACAATAAACGTATTTGCAAAGCTTCAGTGCACGATACTTACATAAACATATAATAATGTTTAGATTATTAAATATATTAAATAATTAAATTTCAATGTATTGTAATTATTTTAATTTTGAAATTTTTTGCAGTGGAAAATAAGTCCCTTGTTTTCACATTCATTGATTTATTAAATTCAAATAAAGCGTAACAACAAAATATGTACGACTCTACATTGAAAAATATACATGTACAATATTAATGTAATGTAAATATGAATAAATAAATAAAAAAATTTTGATGATGAATGTTGCCCCTCAACTAGCCCTGAGACACGTAGGTATCTTGTTTTAGAAAATGTTCTATTTGAATATTATTTTTTACTTTAGAACAAAAATATCGCGTATCCACCTTATTTGTATTTTAAATGGAATCGTCACAATACTCCACTTAGTTTTCACTGAAATTTGCCAACAAAGAAAAATATGTCAGACACAAAACTGGGATTTTATTTGTATGCGATAGCCGTGTAATGACATATTCTCATGTAACTCCTACGCGGTACCTGCTTGAAGCAATTTGAGTCCCTTCCCTTTCCTCGCTCTGTACTCCAATCGTCTATGTCCATACTGGCTGTCAATCCTTTGGTACTTTCCACATCTTGTGTTCTTTATAAAGAGACTTCAACGGTGGTGTTTGGTTAACGCGAGGAAGGAGTGTGATTAAAAACCGTCTGGCTTTCATTCACCGCGTCTAAGAGCTTATTGCAATGCTGAAATTAAATGGTGCGGTGATGCCGATAAAGTAAAACCACCTTGTAAAGAGAACTCGAGCAATTGAAGCGGGCAACTGAGTGCATTTTAAAAATATTTTTTTTTTTGTGTATGGTGCCTCAAAGCTTACGCTTAAGATGCAAATAGGTTGGTGTACGAATGTACACCAACCTATTTACATGTGGCTGGTGTAAGAACCTAGGTATGTGCATATGCATTGATAAAATAAGATGCAAATAGGTTGGTGTACGAATGTACACCAACCTATTTGAATGTACGAATGTACACCAACCTATTTACATGTGGCTGGTGTAAGAACTTAGGTATGTGCATATGCATTGATAAAATAAGATGCAAATAGGTTGGTGTACGAATGTACACCAACCTATTTGAATGTACGAATGTACACCAACCTATTTACATGTGGCTGGTGTAAGAACTTAGGTATGTGCATATGCATTGATAAAAGAATTTCATAAATGACGTAACTTATTAAAATATACTAAATGTTTCATGCGTTATATTAAAAAATAGATGCCTCACTCATTCACTGTTGTTTGATCGTTGCTAATGCTAATAGTTAAGCAAACAGCATAGATTTTTGCGAAAACGGGTTGTTTGATTGGTAGCAAGCGCAAATTATGCTTTTTCTAAACTATTACTCATACTGCCCTTAGTACACATATGTAGATGAAATTTTGTGACTTACTGTACGTATAGGTTATTTATATTTCTGTACAGGTTATCATGGCGGCTCTCTATCAGTAAGTAAAGTTCCGATGATGATTATATTTTTCGGTATTATTTTTTGTATTTTAAAAAATTATTTTTTTACCATGGAATTATGTAGGTATGATGTAAAAAATTGTAGCTGTACTTATAAAATGCGATTTCATAAAAAGTTTATTAAATTAAATTATTTTATTTGTGTTCAATATAGAATACTACGTCAGAAATCAACCGCAAAATTCATAAATTAATAGCCACTATGTATCGTACTCACATATGAGAAGATCGTTATTTCTGTCACATATATAATATACCATAAATTTCCTTTGTGAAGTGTGCATACGGAACTTTGAAATGAATATGATGTATTGCATTGGAATGAAGTATCAACTTACTTTTGAAATATATACCTACCTACAAATACGGTGACTTTTTTATTGTGAGGGAGCAATTAGGAGATAAAAAATCAACAAGTCCGTTTCTATTATCGGAAATTTTAAATTTGGGGCACTGTAATGCTGTTATTCAGTAGGTAAATAATCGAATTATTTTAAAATTTTACCAAAACCTTCCAATGTAGGTGTTTGCATCAACCCTAAAACGGGTTTAAGTCTCTAATAAATAATGAAATAATGGTTTTACACCCATAGTGTAATAATGTGTTATTTACCACTATTGTTGCTTTGAAAACAATACCCAAAATGTGTCGAGAGAAAGAATTTACTCTCGACACACGAGAGAATACTGACAACAATACAACGGCGTCACGTAACGCAGTCATCCGTGAGAATGCTGTGCGTGCATAATATTCGAACTCTCGAATATTATGCACGCACAGCATTCTGGAGTCATCTATAAGTTTTTCGTAAATTCTGGAAAGATCCATAAACCTCGCCAAACGTTTCGAAAAAATTCACTTATAAATACGAGGTTGTCCCGCGACGGGATTAATTTATTCTTGCAGATAACAAGTGCGAAATTTCACCAGTCTGAGTCACCACACGTGAGCACATTGTGACCAGACCAGTGGTACCAGCGATAATAAAGGAAGGATTACCGAGGCGAAAGGTTTTTACGTACGAACATTGAACGGAGTTTACTAGAACGTGATCAAAGCAATAAGAACAGCGTTAATTAGTGCGAATCAAGGAACAATAATAAGTGTGTGAAATATTCGGGATATAATTATGAAAAAAATTACTATAAAAAATTTACGAACATTACACGAAGTTACGCGGACAGACAGACAACGAAATTATTATAATTGCGATAAATAAAAGTAAATAAATAAACGCAAAAAATTGCAAGCCAAAAGATTTGTTTCTAGAAATAATTCTAAGACCTACCTAAATAGAACGAAAAGTCTAGGATGATTGGACACGACGTTACTATTGCATAGATAAAATTAATGTTTAAAAATCAAATCAAAGTCAGTTAAGCATCAAATTACATTTGTTGCAGATTTGTTTGTATTCGATTCATTTAAACCTTTTCCAAAAAACTCTTTATATCGACTGTCTATATTAATAACAATAAGGTAGGTATTATTTTCAGATTATTAAAGACATTGCTTTACTATTAAGACACAGACAGAAAGTTAGGAACAATATATACAACATTATCACTTTACCTTTGATGTGATTCCCAAGTCTTTGACAATTTGTATTCGCAGTGTGTCTGTCGCCAGAGCCCGCCATTGTTAGATGTGTTAAGAGATTTCCTTCGACATCACAAAAACTATCGCAATCAGGAACAAGTGAAGGAAGAGTAAGAGACACAAAGAAACATCCATTTCCGGTAACGAGTGTAAATACAAGACCACTCCACACGCTGAATGCACGGATAAGAATCTGCAGTTGTGGTGCGCGCGATGCGTCATCATTTTATGAAAATCGGTCTCTAAACGTCTGCTGCAAGAAACTGTGAATAATTTTATGACTCCCAAACAATCTACCATTATTTAGCAATTTTAATTTCATTTTTATTGATCTTTCTTGATTACAATTTCATGTAAATGCAATATGAATAAAACTAAAACTTTTTAGGAAACCTTCTAATAGGATGCGACTATTTGAATAGTTTTATTTGTTTTTGTTTTTATTCTTTGAATAAGTCTAGTTTTGATTACATTTTAATTTTTTTTTGTTTCTGCTGGCAGTGGGTTTCTGGACTGCAAGTCCAGTGCTGTTTGTGTCGTCCATTTGTTTTTTCTCTTTTTCCCTAAGGGGAGTTCCGTTTTCGTAAAGTCTCTGTCTCCACGGTGCTACCTTCCTTTATTTATATTATGTATTATTTTAATTTCGTGATATGCTATATTTTACGTAATGTCTTATTTATGGATTTTTATGCTTTGTAATTTTCTTTTCTTTGTATTTCTCTGCATTCGGTTATACTATTTTATTTTTATAATATTCCTATTACAGAGAAAGTGAAGTGGTTTCTGCGGTTTCTTCACCGCGCCGCACGAGTACTTTGACATCATCTGCGTCGTAGATTACCATTACCAATCTGGATGGCGAAAGCGTATGGCCGATGCGAGAGCTTTTGCTCATATAATGTTTCTGGATCGGTGGTGAAATTCACTTCAGTGTTTTTAATTCACATTATTTTCGAACTTATTCAATGTCGAACGCCCGGTAGGCAATCTCTAAATTTATTTCACTCGCCACTTATAATTTGCCGCTTTCGCTAGTATTTATTCCTATTGAATTGCTGAACTGCCTCAATAAGACGTTCCGTGTAGCGGATTTGTTGCCCTTTATACAGGGAGTGTCATTTCACAAACTTTCAGGTATGATCAACGGCTTCTTAACCTTTCTAGTAATTTCAAATGATTCTAAAACATCCAGAGTACTGTAAAATCTTCGATACTGTATAATTCTTTCTGTTTATATAGTTTCGTGACAATCTTGATTTTGTCCTTTCATGTTCAGATTTTTCGTTGTTCATAAAATGTTTAGAATAATTTTTGTAGAAATATTAATTTCTCGTTGTTGGGGATTCAATATACAAGAACTTCATAACAGTATCTTTGTAGAAAAAAACGAGAAAGTAAATTGTAAGAAAAAACAAATAATATTTAGCGGTTGTGCGATACACGCGTACGAGACGGGAAACGCATTTTTTCCGAAATCTTGGAAATTTGAGTACGGTTAGCATTCTTCAGAAGAGAACTAAGAACTAAGAACTAAGAACAAAGAACAAAGAACAAAGAACAAAGAACAAAGAACAAAGAACAAAGAACAAAGAACAAAGAACAAAGAACAAAGAACAAAGAACAAAGAACAAAGAACAAAGAACAAAGAACAAAGAACAAAGAACAAAGAACAAATAACAAAGAACAAAGAACAAAGAACAAAGAACAAAGAACAAAGAACAAAGAACAAAGAACAAAGAACAAAGAACAAAGAACAAAGAACAAAGAACAAAGAACAAAGAACAAAGAACAAAGAACAAAGAACAAAGAACAAAGAACAAAGAACAAAGAACAAAGAACAAAGAACAAAGAACAAAGAACAAAGAACAAATAACAAAGAACAAAGAACAAAGAACAAAGAACAAAGAACAAAGAACAAAGAACAAAGAACAAAGAACAAAGAACAAAGAACAAAGAACAAAGAACAAAGAACAAAGAACAAAGAACAAAGAACAAAGAACAAAGAACAAAGAACAAAGAACAAAGAACTAAGAACTAAGAACTAAGAACTAAGAACTAAGAACTAAGAACTAAGAACTAAGAACTAAGAACTAAGAACTTAGAACTAAGAACTAAGAACTAAGAACTAAGAACTAAGAACTAAGAACTAAGAACTAAGAACTAAGAACTTAGAACTAAGAACTAAGAACTAAGAACTAAGAACTAAGAACTAAGAACTAAGAACTAAGAACTAAGAACTAAGAACTAAGAACTTAGAACTAAGAACTAAGAACTAAGAACTAAGAACTGAGAACTGAGAACTGAGAACTAAGAACTAAGAACTATGAACTAAGAACTAAGAACTAAGAACTAAGAACACGGTTAGTATTCGATGATACCGGTGATAAATATCTGATTCTGCGACAAAATCACAGTTTACTAATATATATTTTGGTTGAGATTCACGAATCAGAATATTTTCATACACACAATCACTGTCGGTGATTGCGAATTAAAAATATCAGTGACCTACTCAAAATTCGTGATTTAAGTTCATCACTGCATTCTTCTCATCCCGCGGTCGTGACACGACTTTATTACAAAAATAAGATAAAAGTCGGCAAGATTGTCGGGATGGACAAAACAACACAAGAATGCACTTCCTCCCACAATACATCAACGTAGGTAGGGATGTCGCTATTTATAAACAGCGACACGCGGTGACACAATCCGCGGCGGGGTATTTAATGCTTCCATCCAGTGACAGTAAATCATATTCAAGCCGGCATTCTTTAAACATTACAAATGACCCCAATTTTCATCCACAATCCGAAGAAAGAGTGAGAAAGAGTCCCGGGTGAGTGATGCAGCACTAAGCCGCGCGCCGCGGGAGTAAGCGGGACCACTCGACAGCTCTCCGCCGGATCGTGACGACATTATTATATGAAAAATGCCTCCATACATCACAAAAGCTTCAAGTGCGGCGCCGATAGCCTTAGATTTTGTCGAGCTGGGAATTAGAACCGCGTTGCAAAAGGGAACAGTTTAAAACATTCTCTGTGTTGTTCCAACAGTATCTTTTTTAAATCAAAATTATTTATTTATTCGTCGGGCAGGTATATCAATCAAATTTTCCACGAATATTATTAGAAATAGAAAATTACATTAACATATTCACCATCGAAATCGTGAGTATTTTGAAATTAGCTGTATTTAACGAGAATTTCTGCGAAATAAAATAACTATCTCTTAATATTCCTGCCTCAATTATTTTATCAGATAAATATTAAAAAATCGCTTTTTTTTTAAATTCAAAACTCACACACCTAATATTTACAATTTTATAATTTATTTTATTTTTAATTTAACTGGAAAAGAGATCAATACAGAAGAATAGTCTTCAAAATTGATAAAATCAATAAAATAATTGGAGACGTGCTAAGCGAGTACCTTGTTATCCCACCTATACATTGTGTTGTCCAATTGTCATATAAATATGTGACGGTGATTTTGCGTGTTAGAATGTAAGGCTTATATTTTGATTTATGTATTATAATTTGTTATTAAAACTGCTTTAGAACGCCTTAGAAAATGTTGTATTATACTTATACTTTTAGGTTTTGTTTTATTTTCATCTTTACCGGTTGAGGATTTGGATGGTATTGATCATTGACAATATTTTTGAGGGGGCCGAGTATCTTTCCCGCTATCTCTCGTATGCAAAATGAGAACATTACCATCTTGCTAGCCCTACTTTGAACCGTTGTATCAAATTTATGTAAGTATTTAATACTATATTTAATACTATATAAAAGTCATACTCATTTGACATTAATAATTTTAAAAATGAAATTAAATTGTATATAAAAAATTGTTAATAATCACAAATGCAGAACATAATTTACTGCAGATTTTCTGATTGTCTTCTGATATGGACAACATATTATAATTTCCAAGATATTATTTCTAAGTATTTTATTTTCATTGTTCATTAAGTCATCTGTCATTGTCATCCTTTAATCTAGTTTGTTTGGAAGTAATCTGTAGATCCGCATTTCAAAGTCATTTTTTCATTGTTTCAGTGAATATTTATGATTCTGCTTAGGTACTAGGTTGTAGACATAGGTTAAGTACGCAATATTGGATATAAAGGATAATAAAAGATGTAAATATAGGTTAAGTACGTAATATTCATATCTCATTCGAAAATTTGAAGTTGGCTCTTGGCTGCGCAATATTTTATTCATGCGGAAGAATGCAGCTCGCTTTTGCTCAATATGAGATTTGATTTCCATTTTCATCAGGTGGATTTTTTTATATGTTTTCCGTTGTGTCATTATATATTTCGTTTTCTTTATTTTGAGGATCTGCTGCTTTCGAAACGTAAATATCTACTACAATGTGGAGGAGTATATAGAAAGTACAATACTGTCAATGAAACGTCCCCTAAGAAGAAGCTCACGATTATTCTTTCTTCATTGTGATGGTTTAATGGTCTCCAGTTTGTGACATACAGAAATATTTGCATGAAAATATATTAAATGAGAACAATATTTTTATAGGATGTAGAGTGGGTAGATGGGATACAGCTAAGAAGAATGCGGTAGAAATGAATGATTCCGAACTAGAAGACAGTCGCCGTCTGCAGGGCAATGAAGGCAGAAATAATGTTACTGGTGTCGGTTGCGAAGGATACGAGGTTGCAGATGTTATTACGATGCGCATGTGTACGTGGTTGCGAATGGCTTTTAGAATGTGGATGTATACGTGGTTGCAGATGGCTATTAGAATGCGGATGTATACGTGGGCGTGGTTACAGATGGCTATTATAAGGCGGATGCGTACGTGGTTGCGGATGACTATTAGAATGCGGATATATGCGTGGTTGCAGATGGCTATTAGAATGCAGATGTATACGTGGTAATAGATGGCTATTAGAATGCGAATGTAAACATGATTGTGGATGGATACGAGGATGCGGATGAGGTACGGCTACTTTTGGATGATTTGAACTTTGAACATGTTATCCAGTAGACAAACTTTAAATAAACGTATTTATAACGACAAAACAGAGATTTTTAAATTAATATGCTTTTGACAAACATGCTTTTAAATCAGTTATAATTTGTGAAATTGACTCTCTTTGCCAGATGTTCAAACACATCGCTCCGTCATATGCAAAGTGGCGTCCTTTTTTCTTGAGTATTAAGTTTTTAAAATACACAAATATCTGATATTGTTACGAAAAGTGTTAATTCTTCCGTTTTTTTACCTTTCTGGTTGGTTTTTGATATTTTTTTAAAGTGAATATATGTACTGGTAAATCAAAATGGTGGGGATATTTTTTTTTGTTTGATCATTTCCATGGTTCAATGGTCACATTTAATCGGTCAGAATAAATATTTATTAATAATTGATTGTCAATATGGTTGATAATAAAAATCAATAACAAAATACACACATACTATGTAATACACAAGGGGCAAGGGAAAAAAAACCGCCACTGTGCGACTGACAAAAAAAGAGGGTGGGTAATAGTGGCGGTTTTGCTCCGACTACTTATAAAATCAGTAATAAATGCGTCTAACTCAATTATGTCAATTTCGTAAGGGCGTACTTGTTTCTGTACCTCTCCCTTATAGATAAATCTCTGACAAGGTTAATGTTGCAAACAGTTTTTGAATTATATTGTTTTGTAGGTGTTATTAATACGAGAAATAAAACTTTTTGAATTATAGGTTCACATGTTGTGTTTGCTGTTTCTGAAATACAAATAACTTTAATATGGCGCTATTTAGAATACAGTACAAAAAATTTTTTTCTTACAAAACCTGTTAAAATTACGAGTGTTCATATAACTTTGTTTCACACTGTCGCAGCAAGCGACCCATAGTAATTTCGCGTACGGATGGGTACCGGCACTGTTTATGGGCAATGTAACATATCTCGGCGACATATTTATTACGAGCGTACTGCGAAAGCGCTACAGTGTAACGCCATCTTTCTAAATTATGAAATACTAGTGGAAGCTCAACCACGTGCGCGACACGTATGATCTACGTGTAATAAGGCTGAATACGCTCGTAGTGCTTACTACAAAATGGCGACAAAATATTTTTGTCATACTGGCTTCGAGTTGATTTGCGAGTCAACAATTCCCGTAGTGTTTTATTTTATTAAAATTTTTTGTTGACTTTTTTATGAAGTTTATGAATTTTATTATTGTTCTCTAATAAATAAAACTTTCTACATGAATGAGTCTTGTTTAATTATCTGAGAATATTTTAACTAACCATCATGCCGTTTCTCCGTAGAGATAGGCAAAGAGAATAGAATGCCTCATTTAAACGCAACCATTTAAGATCTTAAATCTAGGGTAGCGGCAAATACAAGAAAAAAATGTATATTATTAAAATCACCTACGGGCTTTTTATCTACATGTAAGCCGTGGTGTCTATTAATAGGCATCACAACGATATATTTCTCAAATAATTTAGTAAAATGTAATTTTAAAACAGGTGGAATAAAACTATGTTTACTTTACTTGAGTTAAATTATATATTATTGTACTGGAATTCAATGAGTGACAGAACGTTTCATCGACGGGCAAAATATTAAACTCAATTCGTTGAAATAAAGAAAACATTGTTTAAGTGGAAATGCTTACGATTAATTAGGTACTGACAAAATAATCCGGAACTGTTATGGAAGGGTGGTTGTAACGGGAATATTGAGAGGTGAGGAGAATACTTAATGAATTTAACTTTGAGCATATTAATACCCGAGTTAAAATTCCTATTTATTTCTGAATTTTCAAAATTATTCCTTTAACTATTAAGGTAATAATAATATACGCTACTAATGTAAACACGTTTAACTGTAAATAGTTGCGGATATTTTATACGAACCGTATGTTTTTCCGAGAAAAAAAAAACATACGGTTAAATATGTCTAAAGACCGTAATAACAACCTTAACTCTTTAAATGTAAATACAATTATATTTGCTGTTAATTGACAATATTCAGCAAACAAATACTTAATTATAACTAAAAACTAACAAAGAAATCAGATTATAATTTTAATTATACGGCGATCCTCGTAAATAATTGATAATTTTATTTATAATATGATTTTACAATTATATTTGTATCTGTTTGCTACGTTGTTGTACGTTGTACGTATTTATTTTTGGATACTTCTGGTCTCCCATATCCTGTTTGCAAATGAATATAATTTAGGTATAGTTCTTTCCATTTAAAAGACAATCGAATTAGTATGCGTAAGCCATACATGCGATGCGTATTGTTTCATTGTGTTGGTATTTATGGGTATAATCACCAACACGACCAAAAAATGTGCGTCGTGCTTACGGATTACATATACTTATTCGATTGTCATTCTTAAATGAAAAAATGTTTACCTCTATTTGATTTTTCATTTATAAAATGAAGGATAATTTTTACACTGTCTGTTGAAAGGCTTATACAGAATTATTCGTATGTGATATATCACTGTTTACTCTGGCAAATATATTTCACTCATTAATAACGGACCTACGGAACCGCCTCATTCTTCCAATAAAAATCTTTAAAAATCTCTCTCACTAGAGAAATTATTTTTAAAAAAATTCGAGAAAGCTTTATGTAAATATTTACAGGAAAAAATAGTAAATATATATTTTAATTCAGATACAACTAACTTTTTATATTTTGTCGAGGGCGCATTTGTTGGAGAGGCTTTGTCAGAGCGCATTTGACGGGTCATCTAAACATAGAGGGAACGATCAATCTGGGAAGGCACTTGGTATAACAGATATTTTTAAATTAATCTTTTTCAGCGAAACACAGTTAATATAGTTCATGCAAAAGGCATATAATAGTACGCATGAAATTATTTTTTGTAACATTTTGCATGGAGAATGTTAGCTTCGACTTTAAACGCACCTAGAATATGCAGGATATTAAGCTCTCGCTAAAATGCTACCTGAAATTTCAACAAGTCTCATGACGGCGTTCTGAATGCAATTAATCTAGATGCAGGTCCAGTTTTTATCCGCTGATGGCCTCATTAAAATCTGCCGTATATTTACTTCTAATTAACAAATTGCAATTTTGATTCTGGCAATCATACAACTTACGTTACAACTTGTCTTTTATTTTTTGTAGGAATATAATATGTGAATATAATAAATTCTACGAAAATTTTAACGAGTTGCATCTCGTTAAAAATATCCATTGAAATTCTTTATATTTATTTTTTCATTTAAAGGTAAAATATCTAATGCGATTAATTATGATTAAAATATCTCCTTTACTAATAAATATTTTTGTTGCATTATTTATAAATTTATCACATGTAATCAAATCAAAATATGAATAAACATGCTCATGTATGGTACTTATATATGAGAACAAAAATCTAAGCAACTGAATTATTTTTGATCTACATAGTCTGGATTTAATAAAAATAAATGGAATAACATGATTTTAGTTATTTTTCTTTTGATGTATTCATTAAATCTAAAAGTATTTCCGCAAGGATTCTTTGATAACCATCTTATAAGTAGACTGAACATAGATATAATGAATCTCGAAATGTTTCCTTAAGGAATCTTGTGTTCATTATTTTCAAAAACGTTTTGTAATATCAATATAAATATAATAATGGACAGTTGCAAGTTCAATGTAACGTGAATTCATTAAATCACTGTCGGTACCTACTCAATATTTATTACAAAAATAACCGGCCTCGATTGTTTTCTGTAACAATATTCCGTATAAACTAAGTATGTATAGACTTCGGGATTATGATATATTAGGAATATTATTTTCTGACAAATGTTAAAAGTATGAAAATACTTATTTTAATTTTTCACATATTTAAATGTTGTTCAGTAAGTTTTTTGAAGCTACCAAATTAGTATAATTTTATTTTTAACATTTTATATTTTATGTCTATTGGTCTCCAAGAGATCATTCTTTAATTTCAGCAGTATGTAAATTGTTTAATATTTATTTTTTAATACAGTACGTATGTGTTAGTGTTAGTATATTCAAAGAACCGTCGCTCCAAATCGAGCAGGCGGTAAAAAAATAAATCCACTTTAATCACAGCGATACCGACGCAAATCGCCGGAATAAGTTGTGGGTTGGGATTAATTTGAAAAGGCTCAGGAAAGGAGATGGATGTTAAATGATAAAATATTGCTTGTTTATAATATAGTATATAATAAAGTATATAATAATAAAATAATAATATAGAAGAAACAGGAAGCTCGAGTTACCTGCCACAGTTTTCTTGATCCAGAAGAGATGAGATGAGCTCAAAGTCGATGAATTGGTGACGTTCAAGTGGTGGTGAAAGGTGGTGAATTTCAACACCTTTTTCAAAACAATTTTACACAGCCGATGATTCTTGGAAGCCGAAGACGTTCCAACGATGTGGTGACGAAACTCCGGAGGCGGGATATAGGATAATTGCTGATTGTGGTTATTTAAATTTAAAAAAACGCCAAGCACGTCAGACAGTCGATGAAGAATATTTGATAATTTTTGGCATGCACACGTAAAAAGGTTCGCTATCACTGGTCTAGTACTAACGACACTCGCTTAATAATCTGGTGGTCGAAGGTTTGAACCTACAGGGAGACCTAGGAGACCACCAAGTTAGTCTAATTTAACACCAACTTATTTTTTTAGAATTGCTTAAAGGTTTCTGCTTTAAATATTTAAAGAATTGGTTTTATATACGTATTAACATGTATTTCTTACATTTATCAACATAATCTCAAAATAACTATAATTTTTGTTGTAAGCAATAAAAAATATTTTTTATTTTCAGTATACCGCTGCATTATCTGACAAATTTTCGTCAGACTACGAATTCATTGTTACCTGTATATAGTTAATATTGCTTATTTATCATAATAATTTATTTAAGGGTGACGATTTAAAAATAACAACAATACGTTGAACTCTTGTGGTTAACCAAGTACCCGGATGTTTTTATTCAATACTACTCAATATCCTCATATTACATGATTCACAAGGAAATTTTCCTTATACACATGAATAGCTCTTTGATGAGTGAAGCAATTGTTGTCATTGTTTCGACTACAATCCAAATGACAAATTTCCAAAACCGACAAAGCGATTGGTGGTATCACAATGGAATTCACAATACGCGGATAACCTCAACTAAAATGACGACAATGTGTACAAAGTGATATACCATTGATAGGAGCGTACAAAGTGATGTACCAATGACATTTGTTGTTATTTTTTTTACACTTTTGACTCATGTCTTCTGTCAAGAATCATTGATTTGTATGCAAGTTGTGTATATCACAATCACGCTTTTTTCTCAGGACAAACGGACATGCTAAGTATATAAATAAATACACACTAATAAAAATCCAGTCGTGACTTTGGGACATTAATTTTAGAGACTATTAAAACGTACTAACAATAAAATACGTAATAGAAAAATAAGTATAAAAACATCTGTAGCCAGACCACTATCAGCAGGAAATAGGCTTTGAGTTGTTTAAATTATTTTTTGACGTCAAAGATTGCCCACAGCCGCCAATAAGCGGTAACGATGAAACTGACTGAAAAACTCAAAAATAGTCGAAAATATTAAATCTTAGATATTTAATTTCGTGTGATGTCTATTTGTGCATACGCGATGAAAATTTAAAGAGAAAAAAAAACTGATTAAAAGATTAAGCAACCCTCATAAAACAATGTGAAGGAGGATGCCAAAGCCCTATTGCTGGTGAATAATTTCATTTAGGCAGCAGAAGACCAAATATAATAGAATTGGAAGGAGATTTAAAGAGTCCATGACTTTGAAGGCCTAGACTCGGTTTGGGTTATAGCGCCATTGAAAAAAAATAAAAATAAGATGCTTTTATTTTAAAAACGATGATTGAAATTGTTTTAACCCGAAAAGAATGTATTCGATCTTTTCCGTCAGATTGTTTTAAAAATTGCTATTAAATTCAACCCCACAATATTATTTAAATTCTATTCATCGTTCATTTATTATGCCGGATTCTTATTGTCAACTGTCAATAAAAAAGGCCAAACAAATTTGATTTATCATGCGGTATAAAATGATGAATTTTGTATAAAAATACTATAAAAAACGAGGAAACAACAATTATTTTAATTGAAAACACCGTTGCATGCCTTTGTTTGTAGATACTTCTGGACAAACTATTTATGCAATTTCCTGTATTGAAAATTTACTATATATTATTACGTAGGCATTTAATAACATCAAAAACACGTGTATTTTTAGTTTATTACTATCGGTTATCAGCATCAAGACTTCAACAAATAACTCGTATTTTTAAATAGGTACATTTTGGAGTGAAATCAACAATAGTATCCGCGACCATTTTAGCATTCCTAGCAGTAGTTGGCTAGTAAATTGCCTAAAATACATGGAAATATAGATATTGGCCGCACATTCTATTCATTATAATTATATTTTTAACATTTCCCACACCTTGTTCAAACGCGCCGCATTGCTTGACGCTGTTTGCGTCAGACAATTTGTTGTTTTTTTTTTTCAAAGACATGCTGTTTTCAAGATTTCAAAATATTTAAGTTAAAATTAATTTATTGGACAGTTTCAAGTATGTAAATGCTTGTTTTTTTTTAATTTTTGATACTTTAATGTTTCATGAGCCCATGGGGTACCCCCATGGGCTCATGAATACAGTGAAACACATCACCAAAACACCCAGGCTTAAGAAAACTACATTGTATCGTATTGTGAACTTGCGGGATTCGAACCCGGAACCCCGGGTACGAAAACAGTACTGAAATATAAGGGAAAGCAATTCAAATTAAAGTTAGTAAGTATTTGTTTCATGAATGTACAGATTGGTGCAAAAGTCGCGAGAACATTTATAATTTGAATAACTTCCGA
The DNA here is from genome assembly GCA_016648135.1 of Agrypnia vestita. Classification (NCBI taxonomy): domain Eukaryota; kingdom Metazoa; phylum Arthropoda; class Insecta; order Trichoptera; family Phryganeidae; genus Agrypnia; species Agrypnia vestita. Next base: position 156,869 of record JADDOH010006821.1, on the reverse strand, counting down.
CAGTTAATTTATTTTTGTTTCAGATATTGAAAAGTAATTCTTGATTTGAGAATTGGCAAGTTGATTTCAATTTTATTATGGGTGACGAGGCCCACTTCCACCCAGACAGATTTCTTAATAAGCAAAATACGCAATTTAAAGGGACAGAAAATCCAAGCATATTCTACCAGTAATGTTAACGGTTTGGTGTGATGTAAGTATGAAAAGTGTTCTTGGACCTTATTTCTTTGAAGATTAGACATAAAACGCACTTATCTTAATGATGAAGGATGTCAAGAAAAGCTAGAGAATTTCGTGCATCTTGCAGTTAGGGGCACACCAGAGAAAAAGGCCGTCACGCTCGCCTAATTTAACTGCTCCAGACTTAGAGTATATACAATCCATAGAGACCATATTATTTCGAAACTTGTAAGAATTTTGTTAAAAGAGGCGTGGTCATTCGGTGAGAAAGTAATATATTAAAACAATCTACAGTTAGGAATATTTTTAAGACCCTGTTGACTAAATATTCTAATGAAAAGTGTGGATTCATTCTTTTTCCTCCACTACGGTTAAGAGCTTCTCTAAAAACGCGTTCACTATGTGTGCAAATTAAAATAACATCATCTGATGGATATACTAACCCCCTCTATCTTTTTGTGCAATTAATGAATTTCGCAAAGTTGTCTTAAAGCCAATAAGGGCAGAAAGACAATTCTCACATTTAATTTTTTTATTTAGATGCCTGACAACAAAACTACAAATATAAATTATACAACTCTCCACATACTGACTGCACATATATATTGATTCAAGAATATCGTCGAAAGGCAAAGTATTTTCGAAACTCAATTCGTCATCACGTAATAATTTTAATTTGGAGGAGGAACAGTTTATAATATTGACAAAATTCTTTGAATTACAGTTTAATATACTAATTTGATCCAAAGGTATGCAGTTTCCATTTACATTATCTTTGATTTCTGCGCGTATAAGTAATTTCTTGTACGCGGACTTAAATTGACTTAAAACGGTTGGGTTGTTATTATAACCCCCATGTGAGCGTATAGCTCCGAAAAATAATTCGATATGGTCTTGATTAAATTTGTACATCGTTAGATATTTTAACACTGGGGACTCTGACATTAAATACGTCTTAACTAATAATTGTAAACTTTCTATGCAAATTCGAAAACTCAAAAACCCCATTTTTTTATTAGACTGAATAGCTTTTACTCCATTTGGTAATTTTAAATCAGATAAATATACGCTAACATTACTCAGGTCGCAGAAAACTTTAAATGATTTCCCAAGAATACAGGCCTTTTCCATTCAGGTGCTGAAATATTACGGGAATTGAATATATCAAATAGTTTGTTTATACACCTTATGAAAAAAATTGTTGGTTCACTGTTAGCGTTTTTTCGGATGTATTTTATAGGGCAATGTATATTTATACCGGACGAAAATATACTACTTCATATACTAGGAGTTTCAGAATGCACATAACTAATTTTATAAATCCCATAAAAATTGGCGTTTTATATATTTTTTATGTAACGAAAAACGAATAAAGAATGAACACTATAGGTACTTACTATATCAATAGCCAGTTCTGTTCTTGAATAATTCGTAGGAACGGCAAATTTTTTTATTCGAACTAATTTGTTTTCTTTCCTTCTGTCAAAATGTACATTCAAGAAGTGATCTGAGCAAACACAACTGTGATTTCCGGGATTCCAATTAATCCTTCCCACAGCATGGATCCATTCACTTTTTCTTACTTCATTTTTTGGGAACCTACAAAAAATCAGAAAAAAAATCCCAATCCGAATATTTTAAATAATAAATAATAAATAATTTGAATTCTAAAAATTTAAGCACAGCCCTGTCGGTACAATATGCTTTGTCATAAAAATACCACATTGAGCTTAGTTAGATCCATACAATGTAGTGCCTTTTCTTTCTTACTCCTAAAAATTCAGAATTTTTAAAGGAGAAAAAAAGAGACGGATATATTTTAAAATGTCGGCTATCTAAGTAAATGATTTTACAGTTCGTGTTGATTGAACATTCATAGACATATTTTGATTTAAGTCATCAAAAACATCTTCAAAATAGCATTCTCCGAATTATTTGTGTAATAAAATCAATCAAAAATAAACGTTCTAGGATTTTTTAAACAAAAGTAAATGTTTGCAGTTGGTTTGTTGTTAAAATTATGAAATAAAACGTATATATGTAAAATTTTCATATTTTGGATAAAATACCTGTGATAACTGATATATTTCTTCCCGTTTCCAGTCCTATTGGAACACCCCTTCATTGCACAAAAAGGCATATCAATTTTTTGTAATATTTGCACGTAAATACACAATAATTTATCGAAAATACGGATAACAAATCTGACAGCTCTGCCGTTCTCTGCCCGAGTTTCAAATCGGATTTGAAACTCGGGCAAAGAGAACCCTTACAGAGCAATTAAAGACGTACCCGACCGGGTGATCTTTTTTGTCCCTTTTTGTCTTATGTGTTACTATATTGTTAAAACTGAGTAAGCTCTATGTTACCACGCGTACGGGTTTGGTAATATGTTTAGTTATCCCTCTATGGATTGTATATACTCTAAGGCTCCAGACTTCTTTATATGAGGGAATTTTAAAGGTAAAGTATACCGTAACAATCCTCAAACCATTCAGAAATTGAAAAATAACAACATACATAAAAAAATTGAAGTAGTAAAAAAAGAAAAAGCCAATAAACATTACATCAGGTGATGTTCATGCCGTAGAAAGAGCGTGTCAGTACAAAGAGCAAGATGGTGGTTATTCAAAGGATGTGATTTTCATAATTAATTTTAATTTATATCCATGAAGTGTTTGTTTTCTTTATAAAAGAATAAATTACAATTATTAAGAAATAAAAAAATAATTTAATTTTAAAATGATCGAGTGACTTTCGGGTCATACTGTGCAATAAATATTTTAATTTAATAATATGGTTGTTAAATTAAAATATGTATGTATAAAAATCACAATCTTCGAGGAAACATGTGATTTGACTAACACACGTCCACTGTCATCCTTCTTTTACACCCCATACATATGTAGATGTATAGGCCTATTATTAATGTGCATGTCGTCACCGGCCATTCCGAAACATGGCGGCGGGCATGAAAGCGACATCGGAAAAATTAACATATCATCTCTGCTTAGCTAGGTCACCTTTGGTATTCAGGGGATGTAGTCATGACCACCATGGCCGACGGAGCCTCCATTAGTCAGAACATTGCCAGCGCCATTGGAGCCTCGGAAATTTCTCATTTGTCCAACGTATTATATATTAACTTTTATATTATTTATTCAACTCTTTCCGGAGCGCCAACGGACTATTTTCAACATAACGATATTCTTCTATTAATCTTAGCAAGAAATATTTTTTTTTTCAAAAAGAAAGGATAAAATGGAATAATCGCAGATAGGTATTAGTATTAGTATATCAGAGTTTAAACCAATCTAAAGAGATTAGTGGTTGACGGTTTAACAAAAATTTCATAATTCGAAAACCATTTTATTTTAATATTGTAATTTAATATGTAATTATTATATTGTGTACCCGTTTTTCAATATTAAAATTAATATATAAATATTAATTATAGGCTTAATATTTGGAATTGAAATCGCCTCAGTTGAAAACAAAATAAGATGAAATTTTTGAACAGTCAGTGTAACACATACATACCTGCATATTATATTTAGTTTGTTTTGAAAATATTGTCGTGTGTAGTGCGTTTCGTCTTTAATACACTTCTCGCGTAAGGATTAGGTATAAAATTTAATAGTCCCGTTAGGTCCGAATCTCTTTAGTTCTTTGGCATTCTAAAATGTGTGATTAGTTACAAATTATTAAAAGTTGTTAAAAAACGAATTCAAGAGCGAAGACCAACTAAATTAGTAACTTTATTATTATACGTGCAAAATCCACGAAGTACCGCAAATAGATCAATTATATTTTAACTATGGAGGAATCGATAGTTTCTTGAGAAACCTCAATATAATAGATATATAATATATATCTATCTATATATAATATATATATGTAATATATATTTCTTTTTTCTCTTTATTTTCATTTATTTTTTCATATTATATATATCTAATATAACTATATATATATATCTATATATATAATCTATTATATTTCTTATATATATAATGATATATATCAGATATATAATATATGACGAATTATTTTCTGTTATTTGTATTAACCCGCGTCAAAAGTTTAAAAGACCTGAAAAAAACTTTTAAACTCCCGACGTTTCGAACAGGTAACACTGCGCATTCTCAAGGGCCTCTTATTTTGTGTCCTGCCCAAAACTGGACGAGTAAACTCGATTGCTCGGGGCAAGAGCCAGAATAAAAGTGAATTAAAAATCCTAATTGTTGCTACAAATTATTGATTTATTTATTTGTTTAATTGCCGACTTTGGGAACGGGAAATGACTTTACTAATTTGTTTTTCTATTATTGGTGAATTTTGTGGGTTAACTTTCAAAGTTGGGTTTTTTCAGGGAATTGCAGTATTACATGTGTTTGTCTCTAAGATATTAATTAGTCCAGGTATTTGGTATTCTTATGGAAAATAATTCGTCATCTTTCACCCGCGAAAAGCTTAAATATAACATATATATATATATATATATTGCAACGTGTGAAGTTTCTCTGAAAGGAATTCTATTCACAGACTGGCTCAGCAGGATCACATGAACCCCAGGCGGTTCTTTTACTACCTTAATGCGCTATACCATATCTTTCTGATTTTGATTTTACAATTCTCTGCAGGTGGGAAAGGTCAATTAGATAAAAGAATTTTCAGTTAACAATTTCATATATACAGAAAACATAGACAAGGTTACAAAAGATGTCAAATTCATTCAGAAAGGATTGCAAGTATTGCCTGATCGTTGGAAATATAATGAATCAATCAGAAAATACGAATGAAAGGTAACATAATAGCAGTTAATCCAATGGAATAAATAAAATTATCGATGATCTTCTGTATTAGCTATTCTAGAAATAAAATTGTTAAATGTGAACAATTTACTTCAATTACAAAATTTAATTAAAATCAATATTCCCATATTTGGTTTCATAGTGGGTAGAATTTACACTGTATAACTAAGAAAAAAACTAAGCCATAAAAACTAAATTTTTACTATACTCCCTTTCTCATTTGTATTGTTTCCAATTTGATATTCTATCAACATATTTCTCTTGCTTTATATTAAAATGATAAAAATCCTGATTTTTTTCCAATTAGAATGTTTTCCAATTGGAATTCGGAAGGTTTTTATTATTTTATTTGACTTGCATTAAAGGAAATGAATTTTTAATATTCGTTATAATTTACTGTAATGATAGTCCAACGTCTTACAAAAAATAAGTCAGAAATATTGAAAAAAAAATGCAAACTTTGATGTCGCATATCTCCATAAATATTGATTTGAGATCATGATAGCTTGAATATTTTCGACTCATAATCAAGGCAGAAATATAGTCTCGCGAGGTTAGTTTGGAGTATTTCGCGTTTCCTGTAAATGGTCTCCCTGAGAAGACCTAGGCCGACGTTTCGGCACGGTATCACGTACAGTAGCAGTACTTGTTCGCGGGTGACATGAAAGTCTCCCACCAATAAGGCTGTTATACTGACATGGACACATAGTGGTTCTCGAAGTGGTAGGGGCGGCGCCCCCTTGTCTTTATAATCTGTGGTATGACGGTGGGAGGGAATTGTCCCCGAAGATAGTGATTCTTGATGCGTTTTTTTTTTGTAAAGTTATATCTTTTTTTATGCTTCCTTATTTTGTTTTTTTGGTGCTGTCATAGTTGGAGTTTAGTTCAGTGTAAGCAAATCGTCGCCATGTTTCATGTATCAGTTGCGAGCGAAACTAACGCTATCTCTGAGTCGAGTTGTGAAGTTCAATTTATTCGCCATTAATTGTATTGATACTGGCACCCTCTATGGTATGGAACTCGCTTGACTATTTTCTAGAACTTTTTTCTTTTAATCTCTGCGATTTTCGTAATTTATCGGTAGGTATTGGTGCTGAATCATGTAAAGTTCTTTGTTTGCTTGTGCTGGGTGATTCATGTATTACCGATTGAATATCTAGAGTTTTTGAAGAAAAATGATATATCGGTGCAGTTAGTGGTATCGTACAAGAGACGACAGGTCTGGTAAGGGTATCTTCCACAGACTATGTAGAAACGAAAAAACCTTCAGGAATTACCTTTCTGCCATATGTTAAGGGCATAACAGACAAGATTGGAGAAGTCCTAAAAAACGATAACATTAAGTCCATTTTTCATGTTGCACGGAAAGTTTCTCAAGTATTGAGAAACATAAAAGACAACATTTCTTTGGAAGCGCATGGTGTATATGAAGTTCCATGCAAGACATGAGAGGGCACATACATCGGACGTACGAATCGAGAATAGACAAACATCGCGTCGATGTAAAACGTAGAAAAAGTACGTCCACTTAGGCCCAGCATACGATAACTGAAGGACACAATACAAACTTTGACGATGCCAGGGTATTGGTGATACTAAAGACAGAGATATTAAGTACTGCCCATCACTAGGTCTAAAAAGATTATTTAAATTCGCGCGCGGGAACATAAGCTCTCTTTGTTATCAAGACCATCTAACTACCTATTCACAGGGGTTTAGGAAGATCGGACGGCTCGCCGACCTGGTAATATTCCATCAGCGAACCTCGAGTTTGGATTTGGCAGACCTTAAAGGTATTTTATCTAGTATTGTTGTATATTTTTGCAAAACCCCTGTACTGCTATGGCGCTGTACAACTGTGGCCCTTTTTAATGATTTTCTGCCCAACTAAATACCACAATTAATCTAAACTTTAAATCTTAAATATAACCCAAAATGTAGAAATGTAAGAATCTTTAATCAACATGATTGTGTAAATAATATGTAATCTTCTACCACGGAAAAAGGTCCGTTATTTTTAAATAGCAAGTGATAAAACGAATAAATAACTCTTATATTTAATATTGTAAATCAAGTATATTTACTAACTAAAACCCTTCCGCATGCGGAGAGTTAAATCCATCACGTATTCTAATCTAATATAATGCAATAAACTATGGTCATCATCATTTAAATCAAAGAGAAATACATCAAGATTTAAATTCTCCTGCGATTAAATACTGCTGATTAAGATTACAGTGTTAATAATTCTAGAACTGATGTTTCATTATAACGAATTTTAATATAAAGAAACCAGTGGAAAATAAACTAAAAACCTAATATCTAAACTTAAAAAAAAACACTAGGATGTAGCTGAGATGGAGGGCGAACGCAGGGCATGAGGTGCGAACCTGGGGAAGTGGAGGCGGTGATCCAATTGCGCGAACAGCTGGCATCTCCGTGAAATGCCGACCAGAAGAGTGCCGGTTAATTCGAAGCAAATAATTAAGATATAAAATAACGCACAGAATTCGAGTCATGTGGCGAACGATTTCTCTCTGCGCTATGACGTCATGATTTGTGTATCTATGATACAAAAGATTGTATTGTTAATCTCGTACTCTCATTTGTGATAGGTCTTTTAAATGTTGTTACTTAGTATCATACATGAAAGTGTAGTAGAAATAGTAAGCGGCCGAGCTTCATATAATTGAATAATCAGTTAGATATAGAAATAGTCAGGATTTTGTTAATTTTAATTGTTCGATGTATTATTCATAATAAACTGTGTCAATAATTCAACTTGTTTTAAGTTCCCTGTATAAATCCAATATCCAGCCTAGTAATCTCATCACTACAATTATTTTGTGTTATATTCTAGCTTATTGAGACGCTACGCGTAAAACTCTAATCAAGTCCACGATAACCTAACCCTGAATCTCATGCCTCGCTGACTAGCCGGTGAGGGAGGTATTGTATATCTGACTTCTGGTGCGACTCTTAGTAATCCTCTTAAATGTGACAGAACTCAGATTCCTTCTATATCGATAGATAACCTCCCAATATATCGAGTAAATATATATGACGAATTATTTTCTGGAGGAACCCGCGTAAATATAACATATATATATATATATATATTCTTAAAGGTGATTTGTTTAGTGTGCGCGTGTGGGTTTGATTGAATGTATATATATGTATATATATGTATATATATATACACACTCGCGCACACTAAACAAATCACCTATAAGTGATTAATAGGTGTATGGGTTTGATATTTCTCAAATGTTTCAATCTTTTTCTTTGTAAAACATGTAGATTGGAAATAATGTATTTCCATGTATAAAATAGATTCTTTTTACTAGTGTATATACGTTCGCCTATTGGAATCGTAACATATACTTATGCATAAATCTTACAAGTGACCGAAACATTATTATTTCCAATACAGGATTTGCCTTACCAATCATTTCTGTTTTGTTATTTAATTTATACCGTGATTCGTCAAAGAGAATTCCAATGATTTCCGAGTCACTATTTCAGGGTGCCCATACATCTTGGCCTAGGGCATTTTTCAGTACAACACAGTACATTAATCTAAATTCATCTAGTACAATGGATTTGCTCATGTAATATTTTTTTTCAAATACAGATTGGTTCAAACAGATTAAATCCAATATATGTGCTGCCTACCAGTAAGTCTTATTCAATATAAGTACCTAAGCCTTGTCTTTTTCATACTTATTTTATAAATATGGCGAGCGAGAAAATATATGTTTTCTAAACTACAAGATTCTTTTTAGAATATTTTCTTTGAATCTAAAATAAGTGAAAAATCCAGATGAAAAAAAATGTATGAGTTGTATTTAATTATTTTTTGATAAAAAATTTGTAGAAAAATTATTTTCGGTCCAATATTTTGACCAGAATAAAAGTTTTAGGACTTAATAAAAAATAATAGGTATGTAATGCAAAAAAATTTATATAATGTTATTTAAGATGCCTAGGATGATAAGGTAGAGATAAATCGTTTATAAGTTATTTCATTATTAAGATGAGATAAATATGTATGATGATTGTTTGGTTTAGAGGTATGAAGTTTGCCTCGGAGCGCAAAAAAAGCGCAGACTTAAGTTATTATGAGGAATATCGGTATAACAATGATTTCTACGTTACTGAACTAAATATCCTTTCAAATTTTCCACCGTATAGGCATAGCTTTGGGTTGTAGAAGACCTGGAAGAGCCCCATAGCGCATGAAGATCCTGCAATCAACTCTGAAGAAGATCCAGGCCTGAGACTTGTTAAGATGTTTATGAGCCGTACCTTATGTGATTGAACAACTTGTCAATATGCATATTTGTCAATATTAAAATGAAGAAAGAAAGGAAAGGTATTATGACGTACCTAACATTGTTTTTTTTATTTTTGGCGGCCCTCGTAGTCTGTTGACATGACTTCTCGTACCGGTTCCGTGTTCAATACCCGAGTTGTGAGTTCACAATACATCTATGTGATTTTATCAAACCAGGGTGTTTTGTGACATTTATTTCCAGAGTAAATGGTAATAACCTGTCGAAGGGATAAAAAATAAAATAAAATAATTGTATTATTTTCGCACGTTAGGAAACAATCACGTCACCATAAAAAGTTAAATCTGTACACAAAATATATTATATTAGAAAATAAAGTGAAAGTATAAAATTAGATTAATTGTTATCTATACCTATAAAACTCAATGTCTGTCTGTCTGTTCTCTATACAAATCCACACCGTTTGTTCGATTCGATTCAAATTGTGCTTTGGGACCCGGCGGGTAACATAGGCAACATTTCCCCCCTATTTTCATACCCCTTCCCCTCCCCCTGACATATTTTCGATGCAAATCTGTACCGCTTGACCGATCGGACTCAAAATTTGGAAACTTATTATTTAGGACTCTGCGGGTAACATAGGCGATATTTACCCCCTATTCTCATACCCCTTCCCCTCTCCCTGACATATTTTTGATGCAAATCTGTACCGTTTGACCGATGGGACTCCAAATTTGGAAACTTATTCTTTAGAACTCGGCAGGTAACATAGGCTATATTTCCGCCTCCCCTTTTACCTTTCGAATAAACCTATGTTTCCCCCACAAATTTATTTTCAACTTAATCCTTAACCCGTGCAACGCCGGGTACAGACAGCTAGTAAGTATATAAATTCGACGAAACTGACTTTTGTTCTGAACTGGAGACTTATTTATCATTCACTATTATACAACAAACCGGGGTTCTCGTATGCAACACACAAACAATCATCACGACACTCTATTATTATGTTGAAAAATAAACCAGTTAAAATATCCAGTTGCATCTTGGAGCCGAAAAGGTTGTCATCTTTGATGATTCAATCCCCTCGGAGACAATCGTGACTTCATATCCGTGATAATGTGTCCTGCCATCCGGAGAGCCTCGCATTCCATCCCCCGCACAATGGGTGCGTGAACTACAATATAAAATTACTAGTGGACACAATAAGGGTTATTACTTCGCGGCACGTGATTGCAATTTTAATACCAGATGTAATATATGAATTGTAATGCACGTGTTCTTGAAGTATTTTCAATATTCGTATTTAAATCTTCGCCTCCGATGTGAATTGCAGAACTACATTATATTTTGTTAAATAACATGTCAATTTCTGATATAAGATCTTACGAGTAAAATGTGAGAAAGGGAATGGAAATTTTGGAAATAAAAAAACAGTAAGTTTTACGAACCCATAGAAACAACAGTGAACCTTAAATGTATATTCTTTATTACTTAATTTTTTAAAATCATCTCTGTCGTCCGGGAAAAGCACATCTGACACAGACTGATATAAGGGTGGGAATAGATATAATAGCGGATGTAGATGACGTTATAACTTTCATCTCCAGGAATGTGTTTTATTCGTGTAAAAATTTCATAGTGCCGCCAAAAATATTTGCTTCTTTTCATGTTTCACATTGATATTTCTCTCAAAATTACTGTTACTAACTATTGTAATAATTTATACACATTTTTTGGTAAAGTTTCTTCAAAATAAATTGAATCTCTCAAATATATCGTATTAAAATATAGAAATATACCTATATTTGTTTTTTTTATATATATTTTTAGTGACATACTTGTGTTTACACTGATATTTCATTTCTTTTATCAATTTAATTACAGATAAAAATGATTTTCCAGTTTTTTACCACTAGACTTATTATAAATGTTAAATAGACGGCGATCCAAATTGATAACAACTACTATAGATCACAATTCCGATGACGAAAATTGAACCATTCATGGTATTGTTAGAGATATGTCAGGAGGTAATAATAATAGGCTTCAACTCTTACTTTTTACCTGCTACCCTCACCTCCACCAAAACAATAAAAGGCTCTCTACATTACAATGGTTATATTTTTTTATTATTATTTGATACCCTTGTTCTCGATGTGATTGCTTCATTCATAAACAATAGCGATCATAATGCTACATGTTTCCTGCGTACGGTTCAAAGGCATGTATATTTTTACTGCTCTACCAAATGAATGAATTCCATTCAAATAAAATAAATAAATACACGTATAGTATTTTTTCTTTTGAATAAATAAATGAGCATTTCTGAATTCATTAAATCACACTAACTTATTCAAGTTTTATAAAACTATAAAGAAAAATATCGATTATAAAATAAGTAGCTTTTTGGTATAGCGGTTAATACTCTCGCCTAGTGATCCATTGGTCTGTGGTTCGAACTCCAATCAGGAAATCAGAAAGTTTGTCTCAATTCAATATACTTAATTAGCGTTTTGCTTTTAAAGCAATAAGAATATTGAGACACATACCTCTACTGGTTTCTTCCAAAAAAAAAGGTTAAAACATTATCATTATTGTACATAAATAAATGCCACCCTAACTGAGCCATAAGTAAACTAAAAGTAAACATTTTTCATTTTTGTACGTCATAATTAAAAAGACAAATAAATATTGCATTAAAAATATTATTTAATAAATAATAACATTTTGGAATTGACTAGTTAATTTTATATTATCGATGTAAATTTCATAATTTTAAATTATTTTAGTTTTGATAACGTCAAATCAATTTGAAAGAATATGTAGATAGATATTTTATAAAACTGAAAAATAAATATGAGAGCATAACTTTAGAAAGTAATTTTTTAATACCTAAATATATTATTGCAATCGGATGTGATGAGGGCGTTCTTGGTATTTCCGATATACCTACTAATAAATGATTGTATTATATTTCTTTTTTCCGCGGATTATTTTTTGCTCTAAATTTGATGAAAACAAAACACTAAAAAATGTACATGAACCAGGTTTCAAAAAATATCTAAATGAAATGTGGGGTTTTGAATGCTGTTACCGTAGATTACTAATTTAAAATGCACTGAATTCTAGATTTTAAGTATCTTTCCCTTCCAAAATCATGTTTCCTATAAACGTATATTTCTATAAAATCTTGAATTCAGTGCATTATAAATCAGTAATCTTCGATGACTAAATCAATTTTTTTTGGATATTGCTGCCTTTGCTTTTACACCCTACAAATATAATCTCAATAAAGTTATGTAATACAATAACGACATATCAAATGGATAATACAGTGGCGAGCAAATAATAGGGACACTTAATACTATTTGCAATACTCTCAACAATGCCAACATTAAAAATATAGAGCTATACGTTTCTAAGAAATTTGACCCAGAAGCAAGAAGCAGGTAGTTTTACCTCTATTTTAAAATAATAAATAAACATAGGCAAGGGTATATCTTGACCCACCATTATTTGGTTAGATACTTGGAATATAGCAGGTAGTCGGGAGCAAATTAATAGAGACACTTGTTGTCAGTCTTATTTTTGCAGCCGTTGTGTTAATAAGTGTTATGTTTTCTGTTCTAAAGTTGTGAATTCTGTTTATTGTAACTATTTTACGAATGAAAAAATTATAATAGTGCATACAGTGGGTAGAAATAAACATTGTGATCCTAACACAAGAAAATTAATAATGCCATTACGAGACGAAGATTGGAGCATAAGACAAATTGCAAACCATATGAAAATTTCACGAAATATGGTATTTATTTAATGCCATAAAACATGTGAAATTCACAAAACCTGTGAAAATATCATCGCTAGACAACATAAAAGGAAGACAACTTTACAAGATGACAGAGTAATGGTTCAGATCTCGAAGAATGACCCCCTTAAGACGGCTGTAGAAATTCAAAAGGAGATTTCTACTCATAAAGACATCTCCATCAGTATGTGAACGGTTTGAAGAAGATTTCGAGAAGCTGGTCTTCGTGGAAGAGTTTCCGGGAGAAAGCCGTTAATAAACAGAAGACAGAAGCGAGTCCGATTTGCTCAAAACCATGTTCAATGGAGTATTAACCAGTGGAAGCATATTCTGTTCAGCGACGAGTCGAAGTTCAATCGTATTGAATCTGATGGGAGAAGATATGTGTGAAGATTAAAGTGCGAGGAATTTAATCCTCAATATTTCAATTTCAATTTCAATTTCAATTTCAATTTTTATTTATTACATAATATGTACATTACAAACATTCTGTTCAATGCATACATATTATTAACTTACATCTAAAAATATACATATACACATATACATACACATCCATATACACATATACATAAACACATATGTATACATACATACACATATACATATACATACATACATACACACACATATACATATTGTGTATTAAAATACTAATTTATTATTAAACAATTATTAAACAATTAGAAGTGACCTGTATAATCTGGTCAAAGGTGTAGGAGAATCCCGCTTCGGAAAACCCCCTCAGACACATGGAATATATCAATATCCAAAGCGATCTTGTTCAGCATAGCTGTAGCTTTTCCAACAGGCATAACCATCGGCAGGTTGGTCCTGTATATTGGAATGTGAAACAATCTATGCTGACGATGTCTAAGGTAATTATCAGGAACATACAAACCAATGCTCTGCATAATTTCAGTATTGTCGATCATACCGCGCAACAATCGATAAAAGTGTGTAATCAAATACACAATATACAATCAAGACGGTCAAAGGTGCGGGTGGTAGTGTAATGGTGTGGGGTGGTAGTATGTCGTGGCATGGAATAGGGCAATCCATCGAATAAGCGGTATTATGAATCAGCATGTATACGTGGACATTCTAACAAGTGTTATGTTACCAAAAACAGAAGAAAATTTACCAGTAATTTGGAAATTTCATCAAGACAATGACCCGAAACATACGGCACGTGCGGTAATAAAGTGGTTTAGAGATAATTCTGTCACTGTGATCGATTGGCTGTCGTGTGTCCAGATCTCAACCCTATTGAAAATTTATAGAATTACGTAAAATTAGGTTAAATGAATTATTTGAAAATATAAAAATTATATGGATCAATATTCCAGTAGAAAGATGTCAGAAGCTAATAGAATCCGTGTCTACAAAATGTGCATCAGTTTTAAAGTTTAAAGGACACCCTACTAAATATTAACTGAGAAATCGGAAAAGGCATTACTTAAGGGTTTTCAAGTGAAAATATTGAAAAGTCCCTATTTAAATGCTCTTCTTAAATAAAGGTCATTGTAAAAAATATTTATTTTAAAATTAGTATTTAAATAAATAGATTGAAAATTAAAGTTGTTTTATTCAATATGCAGTGTTGTATTACTAAAACATATTAAGTACTTATGTATATTGTGAAATTGATGATTTTGTACTTTTCATATAAGTGTCCCTATTTGCACGCCCGCCTCTGTATGGTGTTCAGTAGGTAAGTTATTCATGAATTGTAAAAAATGTCAATTGATCATTACAAAAAGCTTGCTTGACGCGTGACCAATGCGAAAACGACACAATTTTAGTATTTAATTAAATTTGTAATATGTGTTCATTTATTAAAATTTAAAATTAAATTTGTTGAATTTGTTTGAATACTGTTGAATTTAAAATGTGATCAATTTAAAACACTCGAATGTATTGACTACATCAATTTTTCATTATTGTTTCAAGAACTTATTTTTATTCTTCTTCTTTAGCCTTCATCTCTCCACTGCTGGATATAGGCCTCTTCCATACCCTTCCATCCTTCCTTGTTATTTGCTACTTGTAGCCACATCTTTCCCCCCACAGAGGATATGTCGTAGGCCCATGTCTTTTGAGGTCTTCCGACGCCTCTTTTACTTTCGCAAGGTCTCCACTTCAGAACTCTGGGAGTCCATCTTGTAACATCCTGCCTTACAACATACTCTGTCCATTACCATTTTAGCTTTGCTACGCGATCCATGATATCCACTACTCTAGTTCTGCGCCTAATTTCATCATTTCTAATCCTATCTCTTAGGCTTATTCCAAGCATGGATCTCTCCATGGATCGTTTCGTGCATTTTATTTTTTCTACACTTTTCTTTGTAAGGGCCATAGTCTCCACTCCAAACGTTATCACTGGCAGTATGCATGAATCAAAGGCTTTTCTTTTTAGTCTAATTGGGATCTCTTTGTCCTCGAAGATATGTTTGAGTTTGCCAAAAGCAGGCCAGCTCATTCCTATTCGTCTTGGCAATTCCGCTGTTTGGTTTTCTTTTTTCATTTTTATCTTGTGTAGGAGCTGAGCATATACGGTATTAATAAATCAATGAAAAAAATTGCCGCTAAACCGCTCTCATGGAAACGCTGCCCAATTCGTTAGAAATACAGAAAAATCGAGCAGGAAAGAATTGTGTAAAATTAAATTATCAACAAGAATGTCATAAATCTATTTTTTTTGTCTATAAAATTTCATCAAATGTATAACTAAGATATATAATGGTTAACTTTCCTTCAATTTTGATCAATTCAGTATTAACATTTATCAAATTAAACATTTTATTAACTATAAGCATTTACCGTAGATCAAATTTGTCCCTTACACCAACCTAATAAAATATCTTGTACCGGGCAAAGTCAGGCCGGGTCGCTAGTTATATTATAATATATTGTGGATAACATGCATATAAAAAAATGACAAATTTGATCTCAAATATCTTCTCTTTGGTTAGGAATTCCAAATCCAAATTTATACAGCTATTTACTCATGTATTTGTGTTTTGAAAATTATAATTCATTTGTTTTTTCCTCAATTGTTTATTTCGTTGCGTCACTCAGTTTACAAAATGAAAAACTTGAAATATCGCGTTATTTACGAGTACGAGTTCCACCGTGGCACCAGTGCTGTAGAAACGGCTCGAAGGATTAATGATGTGTATGGCGACGGTGCCGAAAAAGAAAACACAGTGCGTTTTTGGTTCCAACGTTTTCGTTCTGGAAATTTCGACCTGCAGAACAAGCCCCGTGGACGGCCGGAGACCAAAGTTGATAATGAAGAATTGAAGGCTATTGTGGAAGCGGATCCATCGCAAAACCACATCCGAGTTAGCTGCAGGCTGCGGTGTTAGTGATAAAACTGTTTTAATCCACTTGAAGCAAATTGGTAAGGTGAAAAAGCTTGAAAGGTGGGTACCTCACGAATTGAGTGAAGCAAATCAACAAACGCGCGTTGACTGCTGCGTTGCATTACTCAACCGGCACAATAATGAAGGGATTTTAAATCGAATCATTACCTGTGATGAAAAGTGGATCCTGTACGATAATCGGAAGCGCTCATCGCAATGGCTAAACCCTGCCGAACCAGCCAAACCATGCCCCAAGCGAAAATTGACTCCAAAAAAGTTACTTGTGAGCGTTTGGTGGACTAGTGCTGGTGTCGTTCACTACAGCTTTCTTAAATCTGGCCAGACGATTACGGCAGATGTCTATTGTCAGCAACTGCAAACCATGATGGAAAAGCTAGCTGCTAAACAACCGAGGCTGGTTAATCGCTCTAGGCCACTGCTGCTTCATGATAACGCTAGACCACACACTGCACAACAGACGGCTACCAAATTAGAGGAGCTTCAATTGGAATGTCTAAGACATCCACCGTACTCTCCGGACCTTGCCCCAACAGATTACCATTTTTTTCGAAATTTGGATAACTTCTTGCAAAGGAAAAAATTCAACTCCGATGGGGCAGTCCAAACCGCCTTCAAAGATTTTATTGATTCCCGTCCGAATGGTTTTTTTAGTAAAGGGATCGATGAACTACCTATGAGATGGCAAAAGTGCATAGATAGCAATGGTACATACTTTGATTAAATATATATATTATAATAAAAAAAAATCGGCTTTATGTTCCTCCCATACTAAACGCCAATTTCATATGTAAGGACCTAATATTTCCAAAATGTCATATGTTTTGAGCTTTGATAAGACACTTCATGCTTTGAAGATTAAATTCTAAAAACATTTGTCAGTCAATTTAGATTTTCGAAATTCGTAGTGAAGTACCTATTATGTATACCGACGGAGTAATTCAAATTTAGAAAATATTCCGCGACGTTATCGGGCCGCCGTTGCTAGTAAGTAAACTTTTCTAATGATTCCAATTTGAAAAAAACAATAAAATTTCTGAAAATCCTAAATTATACTATAATTATTAATTTTTTTTAACGAAAATTTGAAAAATCTTTTTGATCGTCGCCACGAGTCTACTTGCCAAGTTTCAGCTCGATTGGATCACGGGAAAAAGGTTAAAAATCGATCCAAAGTTTTTTCACCCAGCAAGCAAGCAGACGCCACGAGTTAATATAAGGGGAGTAAAAATGATACACAATTAACGCTTAATGAAATGATAAAATATATGTTGTCGTTTATCCCAACTTGGGGACTGTAGTATATCCGAACTCGAGATGTGGAGAACCAAATTATAGGCAGAATGATCTATGTCTAGAGTCTAGAGGATCACCAACGTATTCTCCAATATAGAAGTGTCGACCGACCCGAACAAAATCCTGTGCTGTCTATGCGCCAGCTAAATGAAGAGAGAGCTAGAAAGCTGGTGGCTCTTCTTTTTATAGCGTACCACCTACTGTTCCCGTAAAGCTGGCCTGCTTGAATATACCACAGGAACCAATCGGCAGAATGTACCGATCGCCTTTCTTTCGGAGTTACCAAAATACATATTTTGGCAAAATGTTCCTTAGGCATTCGCAAAACGTACCCAAGCCAACTCAATTTAGTTTTTCTTACGCACATCTAGGGTCTTAACACTGGAAGCGCCGCCGTCTCATTTTTGTCCCACCCGCAAGTTTGATCGTCTATAACTTTTTTGGTTTTTTATTTACGTCAGTGAAACTTTTTGACTTTTAGTAATTTTATATATTTATATAATTCAAAATGTTTTCAATTTTATAACAAGAATGGTTTATTAAAAATATAAGATATACCTAGAGGTGCCGCCTGTCCCATTTTGTCCCGAAGTGTTTCGAAGAATAATTCGATGTGCGGTCAGTGCTCCGGGGAGTTATGGGGGTGGAGGGGTGATGTGTGCGCGAACAAATGATACATCATTGTTTCTAGCGGTTAAGGTGATTGGGTTGTGAAGAAATTGATGGAGTACATTGGTACATCAATAAGGGCAGAAATGTTACTCGCGACAACTTTTTCACTTCACTTTTGTTAGCGGAATATTTGATGTCCAAAAATACTAGTATCGTAGGCACAATCAATAGAGCTCGCAGAGAAATACTCGTAACCGTGAAGACCGCAAAAGAAGAATCATACAGTACGTTTGTGCTAAAAACCGGTGATACGTCATTGACTGCTTATCAGGCTAAATCTAATAAAAATGTTCTAATGCTCAGCACTATGCAATCCAATAAAACAATAGATTCTAGTTCAAAGAAAAAACCTGAGACGATAATATTCTACAACAGATCGAAATATGGAGTAGATGTCGTAGATCAAATGACTCGTAAATATACAGTAAAGGCAGCTTCAAGACGTTGGCCAGTTCATAAATTTTATAATTTGTTAGATTTAGTGGGTATAAATGCGTAGGTTGTGTATAAAACAATCAACAACAGCAAAATTAAACGCAGAGACATTTTATTGCAATTGGGAGAAGAATTGGGAGAAAATTATATGTCTAGTAGAAAAACAGCCATACCCAGAGATTCCATACGAGAGAGAAAAGATAAACGAACAAGGTGTCAGTCATGTCAAGTCAAAATGCTCAAATAATAAGGCCTATGATAAGTGCCACCTGTGCAAAAAAACTGTCTTCAATAAACGCACAGGTAAAGAATATTATTTATGCGTTAATTGCTCTACACGTAATGATAACTAGTTAATAAATATTTGATAATTTATTACAGTTATAATTACCATGATAGTAGCGATGATTTTGATTCTAAACCAATAAACATATAATAATAATAATAAGTTTTTTTATTCATTGTTTTGGTCTTGTATTACACCTCGACTGCCTAGCTAGTAAAGTATAACATTAGACTTTTAATTCATAATTTTTTCCTTATTTGTTTTTCAGACAATAAGGATTTGATTTAAGCTAATTAATAATTAATAAACGTGTTTTAAATATATTTTTATTTATTTTTATTTATATTTATGTTATCACAAATTTATGTAACACATTTTTTATAAGATTATAACGCCGCACTAGGTGAAACCTGTTCTGGGCAGTTATAATCAACAAGTCACTTTAATAAATATATTATTGAGGACCAATATAAAAGAAAAATCTATACATTTATAATAATTCTTTATATAAAATAAAATAAATTTACACAAAATAAAAATAGTTTTAATCATAACTTTCATGCCTTATACCAATATCATTATAATAAATAGAATGGAACAAATATGTTCCCAACGGCGGTTCTAAGGGGTTCTTAATCTTCGGCGCTTCTAGTGTTAATTATCATGGCATTTTATGAATTATTTGAAATTGAAAATTTGAAATTGAAAATGTACTATTTAATTAAGCTAGCAAAAAATTTCCCGATACGTAAAATGTTGCAAATCATTTAGTACCAAGCTGGCCGGTTTTTGAAACCGTTTATTTGTGAAATATAAACACGACAAAAACGAGACAAAAAACACTCATAAATTCGTCAAAGTGTCGCGGCGGTATTGCGCGCCGAAACAAACTTGCATCTGCGTATTAACGAGCGTTTTATTCACTGCCACCCAAATTTTCACCCCGGAACCAAATTTTAATATAAATACTTGAACATTTGAGCGGCGCGACATTAATCACGCACACCCCCTTCCCCTCTGTAGGTCGGCGTTTATCACATAGGATATATAGGCCCTTCCCCCCTCCCACCTTAATCTCCATAAAGGGCCCCGTAGATCTTGCGCCGTGAGTGGCCCATAGATCTTTAAATAATTAAGGGAGCATGACCCTTTGTCAAAGGTGAAAACGATTTTCGGATCTGGTAGCCAAAAATATCAAACACCGTGAAGAACACACAAAAAAGAAATTTTATTAAATTTTTCATTCAGAGACTTCGCAACGTTGAAATTTCAAGGGTAGGATTCTTAACAATATGAGATTTGTTGAAAAATTTTATATTAATTTACAAAAAATTCAAAATTGGTATAAATCACTTTGATTAATTTGACGTACCATTGTATCTTCAGAAAGGACACACGTTAACTGATCCATTAAATAAAATATGCCAAGACATCAACTTTCTGCGGTGCCATGGTCGTGGTGGGAGAGTTTTATTGACAGATTAATTTTTCGAACGAAAATAATAAAGACACATTATATCACCCATGCTTATCGACCTTTTGAAGCGAGAGTGGTTGATTATTTCAGTACGACGTCACACTAATGAAATTTACTTTTCTTGAAATATATCGATGACATGTAATGTTTGATGTTGCCAGCGAAGAAAAAATTGAGCTGAACATTTTCAATTTCTAATTGATAATAATTTATGAACAATCATTTTAGTAAGTGAATCTCCCATGTAATGAGCTTTAGTATAAGATCTAGTCCTTTATTCGAACAAAGATTAAAATTTCATAACCACAAAGATGATTGAAACTACATTTTGAATTTCAATATTACACAAATAATACTATATAGCGATTTGTAGCACCAGCGTTTCTTAAGCTATAGGAAACCTACCCCAAAGAGTACCCAAAAATACTCAGGAATATTTATTTGGCACACAAGACTAGATTGAAAAGAATATTTTTATTTTATACGTATATATAAATTTTTTATACAATCACAATAATGATAATAGTTTACAGTTAATTACATTAATTAATTTTCGATACATGTATTCTGTAAATATAATTATGTCCAATCGTATTATTCTACATATATATTCATGTCATAATATAATTGTATTTATTAATAAATTATTGTGAATATTCGAAAAATGTTAAAGTTGAGAAATCAGAACGCTACGATAGTCGGATTAGTACCTACTATACAAACAAAAGCACTTAATAACGGATAAAAAATAGTGTCAATACAAATAAATATTAAATAAAAAAAACAAATAAGCAATAAAAAAGTAAAATGACATTGGAGTAGATAATGAGATTTAACATTCAAACTGTAATATTAAAATTTTTGAAAATGTTCAAATAATTATAAATAGACACGGAATATTCACTTACCGATTTTTACCTGGAATAAAGATGTAAAAATGTGTATGTTTGTATTCTCAACACATTATGGTCAATATTGCGGTTAGTGAGTTTTAACTCTAAAGTGAGGATATTACACAGTATTTTTACTAAGAACACACACAATAACTAACTGACAAAAGATACTGTATGTACCAAGATAAAATTATATGCGATATTACTAAAAAACTACCAAATAATATAAAACTAGCTCTCTACAGACAATTCAATTCTAAAACAATTAAATAATAATATGATGAAAAAGGATTAATCCAGGATCAATAGCGTTTTGCAGCATTTTGTATCACTTTGTATTCCTTGAGGTAATTTTGAGCGTTTAACATGATATTTTATTAATAAATCCGTGTATCATATTATGATTTAGAAGCGTACACATACGAGTATGATAAATATTTAAAAACCAACTTAATAGAACGGCATTTTTTATAAAACTCATATCATTGTGAAAAATGTTTGAGATACATAGGTATGCACAAAAAGGTTGAACATAAATTGTTAAGAACAAACTTTGGTTATATTTAAGCAGTAAAAATTGATAACAAAGACAAGAAAACTATTACTAATACTGTAATGTAATTTCACTATTATGCATAATTCTATGACTGCAATATAATTTCTACAACAATAACAATACAATATACAATAATTCTATAGAAATCACGAAGCCCCATAACTATTTAAAATCTTCTAAAATACGCTTATGAAACGAAGAACATTTTAGAGTTGTATTATCATTAGGCCAGATAAACTGCCATTGAAATTAAAACAATTAGTTACATTATGTAGTACTTAAGTCACACCTTAAGGGGACCTGGCAGGAAATATCCCTAATATATGTATGTGCCTCACTAAGATAAATTAACGCCATTAAACAAAACACCAAGTAATTTTTTTGCATCCCCATCCCTTAAAGTTTCCCGCCCTCCACCCCCGCCGCGCCGGCCCGCTAATAGGAAACTAAATTACCGAGGATTTGCGTTATTAATTGCTGATTGTACCAGCAAGTAAGAGGAGAAGAAGAGACTTGCCCTATGCTCCTGTAATTTACAATGTAGGTAAGTATTCCGCGAAATATATATTATCCTTAAAAAGACGGTCTTTGTTGGCAAGAGCACCATCTACATATTTCTGCATACTTGCTCGTTTCTACGTTCTGGATGTAATTTCTCGACTTTTGAATGTTACAAGCTTTCGTGGAATACAAAACATGGATGGTAAATGTTTCAATTGCCTTAAAAATTTTACTGCATTATGTATGTTTGTTTACTTTATAAAAGAAATAACATTTTGTTTGCTTCATCTTTTGTCTGTTTGTCCGTTTGTCTGTTTATCTGGAAACTCATAATCAATGTCCCACCCCGCTTCCCATTGTCCAATCGAGCTAAAATTGTGCATACATGCCAATACACGATGACAATACAAGAATCAATTATTATTTATCAGATTCGCTAATTAATCAATTAATTTATCATAATCAGTCAATCAATATCACATTTAATAATTCATCAATTAATCCATCATAATTAATTAATAAAAGTTTCAAATGGGAAATTGGTAAATGTACTCACAAAAAATGATGGCGTTAGTTTCCTACCGAAGTGATTGTAGAAAAAAAATTACATTTACAAAAAATGAATTTTTTTTTTCAATTGATTAAGCAAAATTGTAGATTGACATTTAAAAAAATATTGATTGTATCAATTGAATGAAACTAATTATTGTTATTAATAATAATAATTATTATTATTTATTATGTAGTTATAATATAATAATTAATTAATTATAATTGCGAGTAATCAAGAACTTCAGCAATAATATTTAAAAATAATTTTTCTAATAATAATGAAAAACAAAAGACATTATTCATTTTGATATTTTGACATATATAATACCCTGACGATGGAAAGGTTTTTCTGAAACATGTAGGTGTAATTAATCAAATAATTTAAGTAGATACATACAAATAATACAATCAATATTTTTTTTAAATGAATTAATGATCACGCCAAAAGATTCTGCTAGTTTCATACCGAGGTGATTTTGTACGCTGAGTAATATTAAAACTAAAAAGTAGAAAATTATATTACGTGAAAAAAAAATTTTTTTTCAACCTTACTTATTTTTAAATGTACTAAACATAAATTTTCTGACAATTATTTTTTGCTTCACTCTCCAAATGAAAGCATGGGCGCTTTCCTTTCATCTATGTCAATATCGTGAGAGCCCAAATTATTACTAGGAGAGAGAAGTAAGCATTCGTTGTCAGAATAATAATAATAATAATAATTTATGTCAATTTTAAAATTTAAACAAAACAGTAAGTTTTACAAAAGTTTAAAGAATGCATGTAAATCAAAGCAACAATAGTGTTCAAAGGCATCCATTTCCAGGGTTCTCATTTGTTTCCCAAAGCCAATATAATATAATAAAAATGTCCCGTGACAATATAATATAATAAAAATGATAAGCTAATTCAAACCTTAAGCATCAATTAGAATTTTATGGTATCCTGTCACTCAATTGAAAAAGATCCTTATGTAGGGATATATTGTTCACAGTGCGGATATAGTTAACAAGTTTAAATACATTATATAGAGCACTGACAAAATAGAACCATATTATCTTGAAAAATAATGTGCATTTAATTTTTCAAATGTATTCAGATAATTTTTACGTTCATGTTGGTCTAAAGGTAAAGGTTTTCGCAAATTGATCTAGCAATTGCATTTAAGAGCCTCATTCCAGAAAACCAGTAAATCAGCACTATTTCCATAGCATAAACGTTTAGTCTAGTTATAAAATAGTAAGAATATTAATGTGACACATATTCCGTTAGCATGTTTATTTATAAAAATACTTTTTACTCTAAAACGCTAGCATTCAAAAAAATATTACTAAGGATATTGCAACGAGGCTAAAAGGAGTCGCGCACTTCTGTCAAAGTGACAGTTGTTTGAAGTTCTAAAATACTACCGAAGGATCTGGAATCACCTCCAACTTTCGAGTGACCTCTATAATTTTCTAGCAAAATCTGGAAATTACGAGTACTTGCTATTAAAGCTGGAAAACGCGAGGAACTTCTCGAAAACGCGGAAAGCGTCTCTGAATTTCAACAACAGCATTAGCCACTATAAATACGACACGCGGGAGCGAGTTTAAGAGTTATTTTCCGTGCGCGTCTGACAGCGATAACAGAAGCGAAGGTAGCCGCGGGCGGCGGGTCAGTCCGGCCAAGCGAGCGGTAGCGGCGAGAAGCCAGTGATGCCAAGCGAGCGGAAATTCGACAGCGATTCTCGAAAGTTCTAACGTCGAGATAAACTGAAGCGAATAGTAATAAGTGCGGAAATTGTTGGAATATTCTAGTGAACAGTAAATAAAGTGTTAAAGCGAATATAAAGTGTCTATTTACGAGTGATAAATTGCGAAACAATTTAATTTAAGGAATAGCGTTACATTTAATAGCGATAAGTGAGGATGTATGTTAGTTTAATAAATAAATCGGTATTCAATAAATCCTGTATTAAATCCCAGCGTTTTCATTAATTCCTCCTACAGCCACGACACGTGAAAATATGTTATAAGTCTTTTAGTGGTTGATATTACATTTTGGAATGTTTGAACAATTTTATGTTGTTGGACATAGATTAATATTCAAGAAAAGTTTAGAACTACGAGAATTTCAGGCTTGTATTTTCAAGATTTTTAGCTCATAATCAAATTTTGTATTGTTTGTCCTCTTCTCGATAGTATTAGTATAAAATTGTTTGAGAAATAAGATATTTAATAATTAATAGATTAAAACATAAGTTGTAAAGTACACAGTTAACACAATGATTGTGCATCCTCCCGGAAATAGCATAGGTTGGTGACTTCGTTCCCGGTGGAAAACATATTTTTAAATTATTAATCTAATACTAGCCGTAGGCACACCGTGACAAATCAAGGGAAATAAAAATGACAAGATTTTGATGCTGAAAATTCACGAATAGAACCTCATTGTTTTTTAAATTGACTTTATTCGCTTAAACATAAAATTGAATATAATAAAATAATACTATACAAATTTCAAAACCGTGTACTTTGATGAAGCGACCCTTGGGTTGAAGGGTGAAGAGACCCTTCCTAAGCCACGCCGCACTAATTGCACGTCACACTCTAAGTATGTAAAGTTGTAATTCCAACAAGTGACGGACGCTACGGACAAATAGACAGACAACGAAATTATTATATTTAGATGTTAATATAATTACTCAGTGTATTTTACTACTCCTTTAGAGCATATTTTTAATCCTTCCACAGATAAATTCTAATAAATCATCACAAAAATCAATAGCTTGTAGAGAGGGGTCATTAGCTTTCAAACAAATAAGAGAATATAATATAATGTTATCCAAATTCGTCAAAGAAATATTTTTGTTAGATTACTCCCTTAACAATTTAAAATTAAAATAACAGAATTTTTGTACACAGCTTAAATATATTAAGCATACGGTATTATTACGATAGGTATTTGCCTATTGTGAAATAAACTATGCATCGAAGTTTGTCTCTTGAGGATAGAACATTTTTTTGGGTTTCTTCAAAATTTTGAATGAGACCTGTTGTAAGTGTTCAAGTTTCACAAGATGCATTATAAAAATGCAGGCAGCCTAATTCGAGAAAAGTTGTTACAAAAAAGTTTGAGTATCGATCGGTATTCGGCTTCCGCCAGCACATGGCACATCCCCATTTCTTCCATCTTGTTATTCGCGTTGTGTTGTTCAGACGTACACTGTCTTGTCCACCTCGTCTCGCTGTCCCACTTATACTTCTTTCCTTAAACCGGAAACTTCACAATATATACTGATTTAATATTTTATGCATGCGAAGGGAAAACTAATTTCAAAAGAGTTATAAACTTTGCGCATACAAGAGACGTTTTTCTTCGGCGTTGGTATCGCGGAAGCAACGGGAATTATTCGAGACAGTTTTTAATTTTGTAAAATGTAAGCAGTGGATATAATTAACGTTTTCTTCGGAACCAATTTATTATTAAAGTACTCTTAGAATTTATTTATAGTAAAACGACTTCTATTAAGAAATCATCTTTTATACAAACTAGAAAAGGAAATAAAGTTTTTTATTGACTCGTGCATCGTTACGATAGGATGGAACTATGGTCATTAGGGTGTGTCAATTTTTTCAACTTTCGATTTTTCAAATTTAATACTTCTCAAAAGTTGCATTTTTATATGTTATTAAATGTTGTATCTACAGATACTACTATTTTCCAGACTTTTGGCTAGTTCAAAAGCCTTAAAATATAGAAAAAGTTGCAAAATAACGTTTTGGAATTTTTTGTATGTTTTATAAGTTTTTTTTTAAATAATTTGACTTAAAATTTACAGAAAATTTTTGTTTAAGTACATTATTTAGATATATATTAACGAAATCAAGTCATCTGATAAAAATTATGTAGAAGAAAACAACACATTTATTACCGCTGAAAAATCATTAAAAACCAACATTTTCCGAATATTTGGTTTGCTAGAACGAGCCAATTGGAATTGCAACTTTTTTTGCATTTTTGTGTAGTTATAAATGCAATGCAACTTTCGATAACTATTAAGTTTAAAAATAAAAAACTTTTTTTTCGCCATATAAAGTGACACCCTAATGGTCATGCGTCCCATGATGCAGACATGACAATTGAATACGCTCAGCGAACAAAGAGCCGTCCGCGTTTCACGTAAAACGCTCATTTTGTTCTAGATCTTGGCGACGTCGCCAGTGCTACCTCGCGTAAGAGTAACTTAATATAGAAATCAGCCATATAATTTGACCGTATAAATATAATAAATTCAGTTCCTTTATTATCTAATTCCTTACTGTTTGCAATCCTATACATAGCATACATTCACACATCAACCCCAGAGGGAGTCCAGGAAAAATACAGGTGATGAATTTTGCTTTGTGTCGCAGTCGAAATTATTACATCGTCCCTTACTAAAACTCAGTAATTGACATTGGAGTGATTTTGAGATAATGAGGTTTAAACATTCAAAATGTGATATCAAAATTATTTAAAATGTTCAAAATATGAGTTTTACTACTAAATAACCAGAATCGGAAAATTCACTTACTGATTTTTACCTGGAACAGTGATGGAAAACATAAGAATGTTTGTAATCATAACTCATTTTTGGCAATATTGCGGTTAGTGAGTTTTACTTCCAAAGAGACGATATGTAAAAAATGTCATTGTCCAAATATGGGTCTATAAAGTCTTCCTGGAATAGTTGAAGTATGTTTTGTGTAGTGGTGCAATATGCAATATACCTGTCTCAATACAGATTCTTTTAGTGAGACAGGCGTAGTCCAACGCCAATTGTGCATCATCTCTGAATAAGAGCAAAATAAAAAAATAAAAAATAAAACAAATGGATTATTATCGTATGATCTAATGTGGTGTCATTGCGATAAAAGATAATTAATGATGAATTGATGAATATTTGGTAAATCAAGCGATTTGAAGAGTTTTCCAATGGTAAAAATGTTTTTCTTGTTAAAATAAGATGGTTTTTACTGGCACACCGCCATGATGGATACAATAACCTATTTTTAGATGATAACAAATATTTTATATTATTGAACACGTTGATTGCCAAGTTCTTATCTAGTTGTTTTTTAAATTAAATTTGGGTTGAAGCACTGGATTTTCGCATCGAAGATATCAACACTCTCTACAAGATCTCCTCCTAGTTTTCTTCATATGAGGTTTTTCTGGGCTAATAGTACCAATTTGTCATTATTCCTGAGGGCTCTTTTGAGCCCTTTGACCTCCGTTTATTTATCATCACTACTCACTACTTGAAGAACTTAGCTGTTTGCGTGTTTTTTTTTTTTAAAATAACACTTCTTGAGGTGGAGACAGGACCCCTTCTTTTCATACTTTTTTTTTCTTTTCTTTTCATACTTTTCAAAATTTTTCATACATCTTCATGTCAACTCTCTTCAATGTTCCCTCCATCGTATTCAATACTCTATAGGATTAAAGCAGGCTTTTTCCGTGCTAAATATCTTCTGTTAAATACAATTTATGAGGCGAGTATTGTATGCAACAGGAATCTGTCAAAAGAATAGACCTACTATGAGTAAACTAGTATTTGTATATTAAAGGTTATATTGTCATTGCATCTTCCTTTTAGAAATTGGTTAATTTATAATTATTCTAGTATGTACAGCAATCTCTTATGTACCTACTCTGTTCAAGGATGTTTTTATTAATAAAATATTATAAAATACAGTTTCAAGATTTTGACTTGTTAATCTGCAGAAGATCTTGGCGTAACCAGATACATCAGATAATGGAAGGTAGTTCTATTAGAAACCTTAGTAATGGAGTTTGAATATGCTAATATATGATAGTGGACGAGG
Source organism: Agrypnia vestita (assembly GCA_016648135.1). NCBI lineage: Eukaryota > Metazoa > Arthropoda > Insecta > Trichoptera > Phryganeidae > Agrypnia > Agrypnia vestita. The sequence goes on along the minus strand of JADDOH010006821.1, from coordinate 127,860 downwards.
CAAAAGCGTTTTTCCTCGACAGAAGAATGTGGAATTTTATTATTTTTGCCCACCCTTCTGATGGTTAGACAGTTTAACATTTAAAATACGTTACACCGTAAAATCCGCCACTCTTCAGCCTATATGTATACAAGTTAAATTTAAACTGATTTCATGAAATTAAGGTTCAAAGTACGTCAGAGCCCTTAATGATTCCAATGAAAGCTTTGCGAGCTTTTAGTCACTTACCTTAAGTCGACTTAAGATTTATGCGGTGTTAATTCTTTCTCTGTTTCAGGTCGTAAACAAATTTTATTTGACACTTAGTGGCAAGAGAAATCAGAATTATCACTCATTGGTGACTTAAATATGAGGTGTTAGATCCTAAACATGTCTGCTACCATGATGGTTAATTTTGTATATTTTTCTTAACTTACGTTAACTGATGTTCCTGCAACTGAAATATTTGTTTATTTATAACAGAAAAATAGGGGTATGATAAATATTAAGAGATCAAAACTCGAGTTGAATAAAAACATTAATTATCATTGACAGTGACATGACTATTTAAATATTTAAAAAATATTTTTTTTTAAATATTTAAATAACAAACTTAATTGAAAAATATTTTTAACAGGACTTTAAATTTAAGAGGGATTTTTTTGTAACTTTTAAATTAGATGGTTGTGATTAAAAATAATTTGTTTCATTTTCCTCTATCATGTACAAAGTAGACTGTACGATCGTTAAAATTAATATTTCGAATATATATTTAGCAAATAAAAAAGGACATAGGTTGGTAGTAGGTACCCAATAGTAAATTAAAAAAAAAAAAATTCTGAGTATCCATACAAGGTAATTGAAGTATTGATACAGTAATTGAAAAACATTGAGTACCCCATATTTAAAATAGTCTTCAGTGGCATTTCTTCCCTAAGTTCAAATAAAAGTGTATTTATTTGGCTTCTTATCTGCAGTGATAAATACGTAAACTTATAAAAATAAAAATTGAATAAAGTAATTGGCTTCACTTTTGAGAATAGTTATTAGTCTCCGGCCAATAAATTTTCTTTGCTTTCGTGCTCAATTAAGATTTGATCCAACAAATCAATTTCTATGAAAAGCATTTATCTTGAAAATACACTAAGATTTATATTAAAAACATATAAAACACATATATAGGTACATTTGCGATATAGAGTACAATCCCCTGAATCAATTACATTACAAATAATTCGGTGATAAGATGAATGAATGAATGAAGTTAAGGTCAACAATAATGATGACGTAAAAGGCAGCAAAGGTGCAGGTAGAAATATGCAGTCATGGCTACGTAACTTCAGAAGACGTTTTGATGCACAATATGCCGATAATCTTGTACAAACAGTATATGATAAATAAAATAATGCAACTTGCTTGCCGACATTCGATATAAGAGGAGATATTAAGAAGAAGAAGAAGATGTACTTTTCACATTTATATCTCAAAATATTATATTTTTTACGTGTAGCTAATGCATGATTTGTAGTTATCCACCTGTTAAGGTAGATGACTGTAGGTATATAAAACCTTTTAAATTATTTTCCAGCATCTGATGAAAAATAATATGCAGATTTGTAACTAAAATTATTTTTACATTTTTAATAAATTTGGTTTTCCGTTGTAATTACATAAATATTTTAATAAATGTAGTCTTACTTGTCACGTTTGTTTGTTTGTGTTAAAAAAAAAACAAAATATATTAAGATCAAAAGATTTTCTTAAAATCCACTGGTTATATACCAATGCACAGCCATATTAACGTAGTCAGTATATTAGTCAGAACAACATTCCTCTTAAACAATGGAATGTGAGGTTTATGATGCTATCCTCGAATGATGACAGGAACAGGACATTGGATTGATTACGATCATATCGGAGGACACAATAACACGTGTAAGCGTCGATTCCTAAGAATAAATAAATCTTTATATACAGAATATCATTATCTCTGAAGATTGCTCTAGTGTGATGATTTCGTTCCGATTTTTTTTTGCTGGTAGAGTCATTTAAAAATAAAGAAAAATATTATTTACAAAAAATCATTATTATCTTTACTTTTTTTTAAGTACCGTAGCTGGAAGCACTCTAATTTATCCTTAAAGCTTTGTATATTTTTAATTAATTAATTGTAGCTTACCACTGAGTGATTTTCGCGAAAGGCAGAGAGAATAGAACGTCATACTCTTGTATCCTGGGTTACCATGCTTAACGTAAACACTATCCCTTATCTGGCTTATCTGATTATGTCAGACCTTTGGATGGTTGGTTGCTTTGCATCTGGCAGGAGAGACCCATGGACGAGATGTATGGAGTATTATATACGAAGACATTATAAATCAATCACGAAGAAAGAAAGAAGGAGAAAGCACAAAAAAAAATTAAAAAAGCACACAAAAAAAATCTTTGAGAAACATCTTTAATATAAAAAGTTTTTTTTACCACAAAAAAATGACTGTAGTTTAACAGTAAGTAAGTAGAGACCAAGGATTAGATAAATATAAGCTTAGTAAAATAATATAATACATTATTCTCTCTCATTACATCCTGCCTAGTGTATTTTAGGAAGTGTGGGCACTTGTACAAACATTTTCTATCTAAGGGGAACCAACTTAGACAAAGCAAATTAATAATAATCACAAAAAACGTATCTATGGGTGGCATTATAATAATTAAAAGTATATTTTTTTATCAAAATTACATTAGAATCATTAAAATAAATGACGACTGATATAATATTCTATTTACTAAACTATATTTTATTAAATATTAGGAACAAATAAAAAAAAAGAATACTCTTTACATTATAAATATGTCAACAAAGTTAACTATTCCATCAGAAATATTATTAAATATCTAATTCCGAGAAAAGTATTCAATGTGAGTAGGTATATAGTTAAAAGAAAAACCTTATTCCCAGAAATAAATGAACGAAAAAATGCAGTAATGAACGTGTTAAAAATATTCAGAATAAATATACAAGAGTATTTCTTACTGCTCAAAAGAACGATAGATACATACATATATATTACAGGTCTCTTCCCGTCATCACTGTGGAGGGCTACAGCCATTCGCTGAACGTCACCACAACGCGCCAGAACAGATGCTGCGCATGCACGAGACCATACAACGCAAAGTGCATTGATTTGTACGCGCCTAGCGGACACGTAGCTATGGAACTCGCTACACGCAAGCCGCATCCTCCTTCTCTGCAAGGCCATGACGTCAACAGTAAAACACGTAATACTTCTCAACATTGAGTAAGTATTTAAATAAAGAATCGATCTGTAGTACTTCCCTGAAATAAATTCATTGTAAATATGTTCGTAAGTACCTTATAACACGTGTGCTGTGTTATCGTCATTACCTACTTAACGTAAAAACTCAGAATCTATACATCACGACATACCTACTTACGTACATCGAGAACCAAAGAAAGTCCGGATATTAGTGGCCGTCCCTTTCGCACATTCAAAATACTTTCTGATATACATACCTCTATACACAAGCAACTATTCACAATGGTGCGCCTCTGCATTTTGCCTATACTTTCTAAAGTGATGATTTCACTCATCCTCCACACACATATACCTATATATTTTCATTAGGCTCCAACCTGATTTATGAAAAATTATATAGCAACATTATTGGGTTATATTTTAGAGAGGGTAGGAGATGAGGTTATTGGAAGGTTTCCTAATTAACATCATATCAGACTGCCAAAAAGTTATAGAATTTGTTATTCGAGCTGTCATTCTAATAAAATAAACTGGAAACGTCAGTGACAGGCTCTAGAGGGGTTAAGGCTAATTTTGTGTTTGGGGTGTGTACTAGCTGTTTTAATTAACCCGCCGGCTGTAAGATTCAATTGACTAATACAATTTATAAACTTTTTCGGAACAATTGGTTTAGAATGGATATTTTGCACAGCATTTTAAAATTTAAAAAATACTTTTTGTATTTAGTTTAATATGGTATTACGAATATTTTGGAAATATGTAAAAAAATCCATTCACTTAACAGGCGGCCAACAATGACGTGGGGTTGGAAAACTCTTCTTGTCGCTGCTAAGCATAATCCTGTTTTATTTGTACGATAGCTGCAAACGTGATTGATTATTCAAAGATTGGGTAGGTTCGATTCCTATTGAAAATTATTTGAAATTTTGAAATGATAGCATACAAGTAAGGAAGGCAGGGTACGCATCATACTATTTTCGTCGGGAGTATACAGAGAGAATAGAATACCAATTAGAAAATATTTTTTCTTATTGTATAATAATCATTTTTTCACACATTCGGACTTTATCACATATTTCACTTATTAATCCTTGTGACGAGACTAAGGCTGGTTTACGTAAATATATTCTAATTCCCAAATTAAAAAAATATCCTAAACATATTGTAACCTCACCGAATTGAACCCGAAACCCAGGTATTGGAATCTAAATCAAAACGTTGTGCCCACTGGAATACAAGGACCGCGAATTTTGATTTTGAATGCTATCAACTATCCTAATTCGAATGTCTGTCTGTCCGTAACTCGCTGGAAATACACTGTAATTATAGCAACAACACTGATAATGACTAGCCGCCAATGAGGCGCGGGCGCCCGAGTGTGACACGTCAACCAGCGCGCGGCTAAGGTTTGTTAATTATTATTAGGTCCCGTAATTTTTAATGGGTAAATTATAGAATATTACGGTATTAGTACCGGCCAGAATATATAGAATATTATTTATATATTTCTAAAGGTTCTTTCCTCTCTTATGTACCAAGCTACTTAGATGTCTTTTTGCTTATACTATTCACTGTGCTACATCCACTATAAATGAATTTGCAACATGAGATTACAGACACCATTTTCTCTTAATTAAATCTGCATTTGTTCTATTTTTTCAGGCCCAGGTTCTACTTCTACATATTAGTTCGTACTAAAACTTCAATTCGAAATTATTGCGCTCAAAGCCCCGTTCACTTTATTCCCTGCGGTGGCTCAAGTTTCAATACTTTTATCATTCTTTGCAATTGTAGATATTTTTCAAGTATACCATATTTTCCACATGTTTTAAAAATTAATTATTTACTATTAATGCATTAAATCTTAATTGTGTTTTTATCAAATACCCTTATTTACTGAGATCACTAGATCCCACATAGAATAAAATAACTTTCCACGTATGTGTATGTACATATCTTACTCGCCAGACTCAGTAAATCGTCGTTAAAGCTGTGTCATCTGTGTAAAATAAACAGCATCCGAGTGCTAGAGACAAAACCCAGCCGATATCTCACGAAGCCAATACCGAGTAGAATATTTTCACACAGTCTAAGCATTTAAAAATTCAAAGAATTTAAATTTACGTCACTTTACATGTTTACATTTACATTTTTCAGAAATGCAAAAACTTTTAAAAATTTCTATCACGTATTTTTTTGTAGAGGCGTGTAAAAGTCACACAGTCAATACTCACATAAACCAACATCGTTTAATTTACTTTGAAAAGTTACGGCATCGCATTGTTTGATTTAATTGCTAAATAGTACAAGGAGTCCAATAAGTTATTTTGAAATATTTTTCATACTTGCAGATCGTAGTTTATCACTACTGACAATTTCGAAATTCGGAATCAAATCTTTTTTTTCATTGAATAGCATGCTGAGTTTTGCCACCCATCGTGCTCAAACCTGATAAATATTTTTTTTTTTTTTTAAATTAGTGTCATTGGATCCCAACGACATCCCACCATTCTGAGTTATTATTTGAATTTTTACTGAACACAAGGACTTTCGTTTTCAATGTCTTCTCGCATGCTAAGAAATCAATTTCTTGTTGTTTAGTGCTTTACAACATAAAACATTAGTGTTAATAGGGAAATTGAGCCTCGCTCCAGATGACCGCAAGTTCTATTTACAAAGCACAAGCTTTTAGGATAGTTTGAAAATAGTAGGAATATGGATAAGACACATTTTCCATGTTTTCTCCGTTTTCGTTGTCAAATATTTTCCAGTTTAACAAGAAACATAATGACAAACTATATCTCCTATCTGAAGGAATGTATATTCTTTTACACACAGAGCAAAATTTAAAAGATGAACTGAACCTAAGTTATGAAGAATATATCCGGGTTATCGTTAGCATTATTACAAACTAGGGTTGTTGTTTGGCTTTAATGAATAAAAACCGCTTTCCATTTTCCATTTATACCATTCGTATAAATGAAAATTAAATAAGCAATATTGAATTACAAGAAATATTTTGTCTACTTCAATAAAATTTATAATTTTCGTTTGATCATTTTTCTGATGCCAAATAGTTTTAGATGTTAGTATTGGATGCTGATATTTACAGTAACATAAATAAAAAGTTACTTTGAAAGTGAATTAACTATTTATGGATCACATCAACTTCATTTTGAACTATTACCCACTATGAATTCAACTTCTCAATTGGTCCAATGAAAATCCATTAGGCATAAATTATTCAAAAGTAATTATTGAATTATCATATATCAGTTGACCTATTTAAGGGAAACCTCGTTTCAGGGATGAAGCAGAGATTTACTTGTTTTTAAAATGCCGCATTGCGTTCAATTTTGATGTCAAGTATAAAAAAAATATTTTTACTTGGAGGCAGACTTGTACAAATAATTTGTATCTCAAAATTAAAGCTTAAAAATTTCCGAAGTTGTCTATTTTAGAATTTTGGAATTATTTTGGTATAAGGAATGAACTTTGGCGCAGACGTTACAACAATGAGCTCTATACTCTGTTTAAGGAGCCAAACGTCACAAAATTTATAAAACTGGGAAGACTTCAGTGGCTAGGTCATGTGGAGAGAATGTCCGAGCATCAAGCACCAAAGTCCCTGCTGAACTCAAGGCTAATAGGGCGAAGGAGCTTGGAAGCTATATTATTCGAACAAGTATATTTTTAGATAATATCAAAATAAATATAAAACGTGGTCGTTTAAAAGTTTATTTCTGTACATAAAAAATAAGGTAAAAACAGTTATTCGCCATCTGAAATGGACTTGTACGTATTAAGTAAACATTTGTTTTGAATGCCGGCGCACTTTCTACAAAAGACGATAATCTTCAGTAAAATAAGTTAATGTGGAACCATTTGATTTATTTGTACGTAGTAAAGTAATTATTTATGTTAAAAAAACAAGGCATGTTTTTGAAAATGTATTTTAATGTAAAATCAAAAACGTAAGGGAAGCGTACATATGCTTCGACTTAGAGACTTAAACTTTCGTAAGGAATTATAAATAAATTGCATAATTGCGTAATATTGTGAATAAATTGCATAATTGCAGTAAGGTAGCAATCATGTCCGAACTCTGCGATGTTCCGGGAGGGATTGACAAATCTGAAGAAAAAATCCACCACACAAGAAGTATTTAAATAGATTAAGTTTTATCGTTTTGTCTAGTTAACGTCAGTGCAAATTGACCACAGTGCGCCGCCGGACTCGGAACAATGGCCATGGTTTGAATTTAATGTAGTAGGTTTGGAAAATCCAAACCAAACGAATTACTGGTTTTTGAAATATGTCAATTTTGTATAATTTATTGGGCCCAACTCGGATATGTTACGGACGCCAGCCACTTTTATTATTAACTATTCCGCCGATTGGATATTTGCTAATAGACATGACGGGAATTAATTCCTTTATTTGTTTCCAAAAGGGTTGGTGGAAATAAAATTATTTGAACATGGTTAAAAATTATTCAAATAAAATATGCAGAAATCAAATAATCAAACAAATGGCTACCGATTGCCCGTTCAATTGCGATACTTTGTATCGTTCTATCAAAAATCATTAAACAGTTTTTTCAAATGTAAACAAAAGACTTTAGCAGTAGACAAAATATTCGTTATTAAAGAGTTAAGGTTATTATTACGGTCGTTGGACATATTTAAGTGTTAAGTAAACGGATAGAACGTGATAGAACGCTCTCCTGATGAAGCTGAATAAGATTTCAGTGAAACGTCGAGATTTGCTTCTCAGTAAAGTATACGGTTCGTATAAAACATCCATTTTATTTAACACTTAAAAATATTCGTTCCCTAAGTTTTCTTTTATTATACTCTTTTACATTTTTATTATATTTCTAATTTTGTTTATTTTATGTTATATAAATAGATTATTAATGAATTGAATTGAATATGTTATGGTTAATATTATTAATAGATTATTAGTGAATTGAATTGAATGTGTTATGGTTTAGATCACACTACTGGACCCAACGGATGAGCCTGTCTCCTTTACCACAGGCCCCGGCCTAGCTAAGAAGACAGGGAACATCTTTTGTATTAAAACAAACATTAATAAAGAATTAAAAACACTTGAAGTAAACATATAGCTATTCAATGTATGTATAAATAAGCAACGTTTAATTAAAATATGAATATGAATGTAAATTCTGTTAAAAAAAGTATTTCGCGAATAAACGAGGTTTCTAGAACAGATGTGAATCCACGTGTATTTAAGCATTAAAATTAAGTTAAAAAAAAACAATACGGAAGAAATTCTAATGACTTACTGATAATATAGTAATTTTTATATATCTTTTAATAAAAAAAATACATTTTTTATAAATTTCTTCAAAACGTATTCTCTCTGCCTCAAATTAACACAACTAAAAATTTAATTTGTATTCATTTTAAATATTAATTAATTATCTTGAAAATTTTGTTAGTGACTTTATTTAACTACTTAAATAGCACAAACAATAATAAGTACTTCTTCAAATATAGCAAAATTATTTTGTGGTGACAAAATTATAATTTATATAAAATAACTTTGTAAACACCACTTTTTTATTGAAAAAAAATTCAACATGTTTCGAAACCAATGGCTTCTTCGTCAGGATAATAAAAATAAAATTTAAAAATCTAAGAATTTCTATCTATTTCTAAAAGAAATCTAAAATTTAAAAATTTAAAAATCAAATCATTAAAAAAGTTATATTTGGAAAATGAATAATATAAAAATAATAATAATAATATTAGTAGGTACTTTATATTATTTATTTTCCATATATAACTTTTTTAATATTTTGATTATCTAGACTTCGATTTTTAAATTTTATTTTTGTTATCCTGACAAAGAAGCCATTGGTTTCGAAACATGTTGAATTTTTTTTCAATAAAAAAGTGATGTTTACAAAGTTATTTTATATAAATTAAATTTTTTTAAATAAGTATACTAAATAAATGAAGTATTGCACAAAACATCATAATTTAAACCTTTAATTGTTATTAATATATACTCTAATTGACCATAAACCAAAGTACAAAAATAATGTAAGTTTTTTCAGAATACACCAAGTGTCTAATGGGGAAACCATTGCTTAAGAAAGCATCATTTTGTCTTAATTAATAAGCAAATAAGTGCTTTGCTTAACTCGCGGCACTTAACGGCATTATTTTCCGGTCTTCGGAATACTATACTGCAAATACATGTTACCACTTAACCAAAGCTCGCTCCGGTCCAGAACCCCTTAAAGCAGTCATGTGCAAAAATATGAGCTTGCGATCGCGCGTAAAAAACGCTTATGCATTTAAAAGATTGAAGACAAAAAAAAATTTGATAAAAATAAACAATTTTTTTTTCATACTCTGTTAATTTATCTATGACAAAAAATAATTATCTTTGTACACACCCATGGAAAATGATGTAAATAGATAAATTATTGGTTAAGTGTCGCGTGACCGCCCGTTTGTCGTCGTCGTTATTAATTATTGTCTCATGATTTTTCACAGGCTTAAGGCTTGTACTAATAACTTAATATACGTGTAATAAAATATTTAGTTTATTGATCATTAAAGCTATCATGTTGCACCACAAAGCAACATTTATATCTAACAGTTACTAAAATTACGGGATATTTTAAAATGACAGTAAAATCTGTGTATGATATTTTTGTTGAATAGCTAGAAATTTATACTTAATTGACGAACAATCATATTTTTCACAGTCATAAGTATCCACACATAAAATTTTACATCATAACATTTGAACAATCGACCGCTTAAAATGTTTGCAACATCGTCCAGTCACAAATGATCCTGCAGCATCTGGTTATTGAGATAGAAATAAAAAACCCTTCGGAACCCTTGTTAGCATAATGCATAAATAATAAGTAACAAGCCTTGTTCGCGATAAGTCTGCTGAAGATATTAAGCAGATGACAGGGGATCCCTTTTTTCTCAAAAGGCACTTAACATTTTAAATCTTAGACTTTTATTTTTATAATTTTTATCTCAGCGATGTACCACTTTACCCATGAAGAGTTGTTCAATTCCAAAAATATTATGATGTTTATTTTCAATACGTGTTTTATAACGTAAGCATGACTTTTTAAAATTTTTACTTAATAACATAACACTAACGAAGTTATTTCAAAATAGCATTTTTTGTTCTTATGTTTTTAAATCTTATTTAAAGTATTTTTACTGATTTTATTTTAGATATGTTCAAAAGGTTAATTTTACAATTATAACAACTTGTTTATCTTTGGGTTAAAATACTTGTTAAGTATCGATCGGTTGATCGACCTTTACTCCAAGACATATTTTTTCTTGTTCATAAAAAATATTTATTAAAATTTATTTACGCAGTATATATATATATATACAGAATAATGTACTTTAACATTTCACTTGTTTAATTTTTCAGTGATTTATTTTATTGTTTTTCAGTGTGATGTAAAATATATTCACTGTCTCCTTAGCTAGACCGCGGTTTGTTGTAACAGAGGAATCCAGAAATTTGTTATTCTCAGGAAAGAGAATAACAAATTTCTGGCAATTTCTCTTTTAATTATAAAAATTTAAATACAACGATGTATCAAGTGAGATATTGTTGGGTAATAGTTTCAAACTGGAGAATACGTTTAAGATTATTTTACTTCCTTTAGTTTTTCTATAATATTTGTTTGTGTTATGGATAGAACTATTTATTTTGAATTAATCTGCATACTCAACTAAAATATGTTTTTTTATTTATTTATTTATTTGTTTACGCCTATTAGGTATAGGCTTTTACATAAAGAATATAATATAAATTTCAAAAAGCACATACATTAAACAATATCTGTATAGCACCAAAACATGAGTATAAAAATTAAAAATATAAAGGAAAGAGCAGCAATGTGTATACTGCCCTTCCAAGCTAAAAGGCAGTAACTAACAAAAAATTCAAAATGTAGTTATGAATGCCATCTAGTGAATAATTTTGTTAATTTTCTTAACATCTTACTCAAAAGGCATTTTTATTAAAAAAAACTGGAAAAAACTGATATGAAAAAAATGGTCATCTACAAAAACAACACTAAAATCTTAGCAAAAGAGCAGTAAATATGATTTTCTTAGCCAAATGGCAGTAAATGTAGATACCCTCTGTAGCTGCTTTTTTGCTAAGAAATATATCATATTTAAATTGTTGACAACTTCATGTTTATCGATCTGACAAAATAATCATATCATTCTGATCAATTCTGATCGAGTGTACGGCGGTGATAGATTGTTGTTAGCCCTAAAACCCATACAAGTATATATTATTAGTGGTATTACATTGATACTGATATAATTTTTATTTATAAGTGCTTAAAATGTCACAAAACAAATTGTCAAAATGGCGCTGGAAATGCAAAATGAAAACAATTCACCAAACGGTCAAATTCCTTTACAATACTGAAGTATTAACATAATTGCTAATACTATTATTTATGAATAATATTTTATTTTGAATTTGTGATGACGTATAACAATTTTAAATACATAGAATTAATTAATTTTATATTAAAAATATTGTTATTATAATTTTATTACACCACCGTAATTATTAATAATCTAATGCTCGTATATTTTGTATACTTCGAATCGTATTTTTACTTTAAAAATCTAATAACGCCTGCCTTCCTCAGCATCAAATTATTCTCAGAATATTGACACCAAAATGGATGATGTCGATTATTATGTATCTTCGGAGAACTTATCGGATTGTCGACTGGAAATTAATGATATCACTTTAATTGAAAATTTAACATTTGTGGAAACTAATGATAATATAATTGCGTTGACAAAACAAACGCTACACCATGAAGAAATGTCATTGCCGATAATTCCAAGTGCAAATAGTTTATCTCTTGTCAGTCAGATGTATGACTCTGTTCAAGATGTGTTGATGATGTTCAAGATCTAAATTTTGAGTTGGGTGAATGAAAAACGCAAAAAAAACTAAAATCAAATGTTATTAATTAGTTTTCACCACTTTTGCATTGAAAAATATCAACATGTTGTAGAGCCCATGGCCTCTTCATCAGGATACAATTGTGGAAGCAAACTTCAAAGATTCTTAGAAACAAGGCAGTAAGTACGTAGTTACTGCCTTGTTTCTAAGAAAGTTTACACTATCATTGAAGCAGATTCTAAGGTAGAAGGCTTTAATTGATTTAAATAGTTAAATTCAATAATTGTATGTCTCATTCAGGTATTATCTTATTTTTGACGTAATTTTACATTCAAATATTTGAAAAAAATAATTAAAAAATTTAACATATGGCGAAAAAACATAAAACTCCAATTATCTCAGAACTTTGCAAAATTTTAGTTACTGCCTTCTTCCTTGGAAGGGCAGTATAGGCTTTTACATAAAAAATATAACATAACATTAAAATGAATTTACATTAAACAATATAAGCTATAAGTAGCAAAATATAAAAGTATCAGGAATAGCTCCAAAACATGAGTATAAAAATTAAAAATATAAAGTAAAGAGCAGCAATGTGTATAGGCTTTTACCTAAAAAATATAACATAAAATTAAAAAGAACATACATTAAACAATATTAGTTATAAGTAGCAAAATATTTTTTGTAAATAAGTTATTATTATTAATCTATTGATATGATACGCTAGTTAAAAAGTTATTGTATCTCTTTCTATTTATGTAATATGATTAACTAAAAGCAAGGGCGTGCAGTTCAAATTCAAATATGCAGCAATTAGCTAGAAATCCTGGGAAAAATGTAATACTATATTATATTTTTTATAATTACATGCAACTTGTATTTTATTTTGACATACAGAAGAATAAGGTGTTTTAAAATTAAATGGTTACCCAGTATAAAAATAACACAAAGCAATTCATACTTTATCTTGAGGTAAGTATGAATTGGTATATGTGTTGAGTTTTGTTGAAAAATACTCATTAATGTGTTTATTTAATTTTTAGATCAACAACTTTCAAAATTACCAAATACAAAAAACCCGTGTATAAAAATAATACATACTTCCACCATTATGATAACTTTTTTTCATCATATAAAAAAATTACAGAAAAATAATTTTCTGGTTTGCGTTTTTGGAGATATGTATTCTGTCGTGCTTTTTACGATCTTTTCCAGTGGGATTCCATCGCAGGGTTATAAAACACATCAGCCCCGATGAAGGACTCTGCAATGGGATCCGAAACGATGGCTAGAAAGGTCATAGAGACACGGCAGAATATCTTCGAAAACTTTAAATTTAAGAAAAATAATTTAAATACGTGTACATTTATACTTTAAATGAAATTTAAAATTAAATATATAAAAATATAAAATGAATTTAAAAAAATTAAAGTGAATTAAATGCTTGATTAATTATTATCTATTAAACTTTATAAAAACAAGTTGTATGAACAAACTTAATGTTTAGAATGAAACAATTTAATATTTAATATGCAATTGTACTAAAATAATATTATATACAAATATACTGAAATATAACAGTTTCAAATATGTACGTAGTGTTATATAAAAATATACTGGAATGTAACGGTTTCAAATATCTCGGTGAAACAACATCTCAGGATGTAAAGCAAGAAAGTGAATTGGATAGGAGGATAGGAGCCGCAAGCCAGGTAGCACAATCCCTGTATTATCCCGTACGAAAAACGGAGCTCAGCCAGCGAGTAAAGTTGGCAGTATACAAATCAATTTTCAGGACAACCCTAGTGTACGGCCACGAGCACTGGATTTTTACCGAAAGAACCCGCTTAAGGCTACAGTCCGCCGAGATGGGATTTCTACGAGGAAAAGTAGAAATTACCAGAAGGGACAGAATCAGAAATACTCAAATAAGAGAATGTCTCGAAGTTGAACCCCTATTAACGTTTATCGAGAAATTTTTACGTTACGAAACAGTTACGGTGGCTGGGACGTACGTTGCGGATGCCGGCATAAAAACTGCCAAAGCGGATATTCCAGGCAAAACCAGAAGGCAGAAGACCAAGCGGCCGTCCTAGGAGGAGCTGGCGGAAGCTGGCGAAAACAGTTGGAGGACTGCTGCGAAGCGAGGTTGTAACTTAATTGGGCTGACGTGGAGAGCAAAGCCCAAGACAGGAAAAGTTGGAACCTTTTTAGCGGTGCTGGGACCCCGACCCAATAGGATAAGAAGATATAAGCCACTATCCCAAACCTTTCGGTTACTAAATTCGTGTATTACTATTGAACTACGAGTATATAAGAAGTGGCTACTAAACTACCAAATTATTGAGCTCTTTACTTTGTTTAATGAGAAAAGCTTCCCGAGGTTTATTAAAATAGGAAGCCTTCTGCGGTGAGTCGGCGTGGAGGGGATGACTGAACAGCAATCACTGAAGGCAGCGCAACGTGAGGCCAACGGGGCGAAGGAACTCGGGAGGGTAAAAACTAATTTACAATTATTTCCTTTATTTTATAATATAATGAAATATAACGGAAAACGCAACTGGTGTTTCTTGAGGATTAGGTCGCGCATTTTGAATTTACTCTCCTTGAGGAATCCAAGATCGACGTTTTGGCGTGGTAACACGGCACGACCACACCAGTGTGGCAAAGTTTTGACAATGTTGTTATATACTAAACCGAAACAATGCCTATATTATTGAAACGATAGTGTAGATTTCTTAAAAGAAATCATCTAGAAGAGACCAATTCCATAGACTTGTTCTCGCGGAAACCTCGAAGCAGACATCAAATAAAATTGATCATTAAAATACGTGAAGAATACTAAGATTATAACCTCTACGTAAGTTCAATAATATTTTTATATTTTACTACTTAAGTTTTCACAGAAACAGAATCTCTTATCGACAGGTGAAGTATTAAACATAATACTTTTTAATATAATTTACATTGATTAGGTCCAAATTAAATTAATTAAATAATTAATTGTTTTGGTACTATTAAACATCCCCATCCCGTCGCGCGCAAGAGTAATAAAATGAATAATTTTAATTTAATTCGGAAATAAAATAAAAAATTAACTAGGGTTACAATTAAATTTGCTCAACAATATTACTTTCATTAACTCTTCTCCTCTTCTCTCAGTATTCTCGTTACAACCACCCCTAAAATAGCCCATTTTGTCAGTACCTAACCAATTAATTATTTGTATTTGAATGTAATTAATGTTACAATTCTATATTCAATTTAATAGTTCACCTGTCGATAATAGATTCTTTTTAGATTTCTCTCAAAACTTAAGTAGTATAGTATACAAAATAATTATATTAAACTCACATTGTAGTAACAAAGGACCATTTATTAGGATCATTAATGTCCTGGTGACGGTCTATTTGTTAAAAAATTAAAATAAAAATAGAATTAAACAAAGTTAATGTTTTTCACCTAGTTTAATCATCATCATGAATAATCTCCACAATGCTAACACCAAATCCACGATTAATATCAAATAAATCTTATCGTATCGTATTTAGAAATATTAACATAAAAACTTAATTTTATAGTATAATCTATTTTAAAATAAGTAATAAAATTGTATAATCCAAGTAATATTGTAAATCTCAACTGAGTAATCAAATTGTAAATGATCTTTGGAAAGCTTGTTACCAAGAAAACAAAGTCTTGTATTCATTCTTGTATTGCTCATCACCACTTTGATAGTACGAACGAAACAAGTTTTAAAACTAAACCTAACGTAATATGAACATCAACTACTTAAGAATTCATGTCCCACACGTCACGGCTACCCACAGAGACACCTGACTTCGTGTTGTTCTGTTTTCTCTTTCGGATGTGATCGAAGGAGTCGTGATCTACCCGCTGGCCGAGGACACCCCCGCCCCTCGCTTCTTCCGCCCTCGGCTGCTTGGCTCCAGCTCCGGCGTCTGATCTTATCGGCGCAAATTACCATTTTACAGCTAATTGATCAGCGCCGTGAATGTGGAAGTTGGCGTCTTCAGATGTAGGAGCACCATCAGCTTGACAGTTATGAGGATATTTAACTGTAATTTCGGATATTTTATACGCACCGTATGTATTACCGAGAAGCGAATCTCGACGTTTCGTTGGATACTTATCCAACGTCATCAGGAGGACGACCTTTACCCGCGGAGGCGGAGGTCGGACTGATTATGTGCTGCTTTCTAGGGCGTAAATTGTATGCACTTTGTTGTGGTGTTCTCTTCTTTTACAATAGAGGTCGCCAGTGTGCAATATGTACTAGTTACGTCGGCGGATTTTACTGCGACTTCTCTCAAGGGTTGAATCAGTGTCGTTAGAATAGGGCGCCAAATACTTGATAGATTGTAACTGTCATCTCTATTGAAATTGGGATGTTTGTATATTTCAATGGACTCCCTCACTAATCTGGGTATTCGGTTCTGTTGATAAGATTTTTGCCTTGTCAAATCTGATAAAGTGACAGATTCCCTTTCACATAAGGTGCGTATAAAATATCCGAAATTACAGTTAAATATGTCTAACGACCGTAATAACAACCTTAACTCTTTAATAGTTATGAGGATGTGAGGACTCTTGATCAAGTATTTTAAAACACATTTGTTCACGTAAAGGTAGTAATAAAATGAATCATTTTGATAGTTTAGAAATTACAAGAAATTTCATCTCGGGTATCAATTAGCTTAATAATTTTACTTTCATTAAGACTTCATTTCTCTCAATTTTTCCGTTACAACCAAATTCACATCTGTAACTCTAGCTTAGTCAGTGTTTTATCAATTAATTTTTTCTTACCAAATCCAAAATTGGCAATATTTTAATCAATTATTTCCTATCAATATAAAAATTCTGTACTTGAAAATAGTCAGTTTAATACTTATGTTATAATAATATTACACCGTAGGTACTTATGTAGTGAAACGTAAAAGTAAGTAGAAAAATATAAAATCATTATTTAACACATGTACAGGTATCATAGTCTATGTTTTTCATCAAATTGAATTTTATAATCTTCTAAATATATGTATAAATGTTTTTACATGCCGGTGGGAGACGTACACCATCATCTCTATTGTTGATGATATTCATTCTTTTAAGTAACTCCCTAGCTTCTCTAAATATCCTTAATTTATTAACAAGGCACCCTGAAGATGCCTGTTGTGATCCAGGCGAAACGTCGGTTGACGAATGATCCTTCCGAGGACCAGATTTTGACGCGGGTTACCCCCAAAGAAATTAATACTAACATTATATATATATATATATATATTATATATATATATAATATATATATATATATATATAAATATTATGATGCACAGTTGAAAAAAGTAACTCTTTTTATGTCGAGAAAAACATGGGTTATGAATGGGCCACACATGTAGCTCCTTGCACGAAGATTACACAATAGACCATTGTGACTTATTTCCGGTTATTTAAAGAGTCAAGTTGTAAGGCGTATCTTACAAGAATATTCAGAAAATCCTCGGTAAATGCGTAGGTACTTTATGCCTTCGTAATATTTCACAATCCTTAAGAGAAAAATTGTAAGTTTTCTACTATCTAGATCGAGATAGAAATAAGTGCCGCTCTATAGCTAGAGAATATTCACAAAGTTTGGGAATTGTAGACGAAATATCACGATTTTAAGAATTTAACTCTCGACTCGAGAACGCAGATAAAATGCCAAGGAATTATCAATGACATTTCTCATAATTATTAAGGGATTATAGGATTAGGTCTTACTCGAATGAATAATTATCAAATTCCTCTTTCTAAAGAAGGGGCTTGAACCCATTTTAGTTTTAATGTTCCCAGATTTGAGTTTTATCTGGTCAGCCGACGCCGAAGTGGGTTTTATCCCAGAGCTATCTGTACTAAAAAGAAGAAAGTAACATATATCTGGACAATTAGTCACGAATCCTCCATTGTTGAATAGATAAGCGGCTACTACTGTTTCTCTACTTCCCAGTCATTAATAAGAGTTTAGTCACTTTGTAATATGTTAACTGGAATTATCTCCTTGTCGGTAGGCTTTACTTGATACAAAGCGGATAGACGTTTTAAATCCATATCCAATCTTAGGCTCTAAAGAATTATTTAAAAACTAGTCAAATGCTACTACATGTCAAAAGGTTTTAATTTTACAGTTTTCCATTGTGACCATTTTAAATTATGAAACCTAAGTATTTAATGATCTTATATTTTAATGAAACGATAAATAAATGGGAATAAAGCAAGACTTTTGTTCCGGGATAGAAGAGTGTGGCGCTCTGTCCTCCTATTTAGACGTCTTTCTATTTAATATAGACAATCTAATTAGTATGTGTAAGCCGTGCGTACGAGGCGTATTGTTTCGTCGTGTTGGTGTTTATATTCGTAAACCCCAACACAACGAAACAATTTGCGTCATACGTACGGCTAACACATACTAATTCAAATGTCTTTTTTAAATAGAAGAGCTCTACCCCTGCGAAGAAAATAAATTACTTATAATATAACAGGAACAGAAAACTTATTTAACTAATTCTACTGTAAATGGACTATTTTATAACAATGTAAGTTATTTATTGGCGTTTATGCCTAACGATTTTTCTCCATCTATACCGTAATGATAGCATGATAATGAAAAGATTAAAATCTTTACAAAGCTATGTATAATACGCTAAAGATATATTTAACTATTCACGAGATATATTGTGTATCAAAAATCACAATAAATCTTATGAATCACAGACATCTTTCTTCATTTCGCAAAACTGTATACCTAGGAATAATCTTCCCAATATAAGACTATTTTATTGATTAAAAAATAAGTGTGTGAAAAATGAATACTTATACTTATACACACTTATTTTTTGTGATATTTTGCCGGAGACATCCGAACTTTCTAGCCAAAATTTCGGGTTCCGTTGTAGGGTACAAATGCAATTAATTGAGATAAAGAAAATATTAAAGAGTTAAGGTTATTATTACGGTCGTTGCACATATTTATGTGTTAAATAAAACGGATATTTTATATGAACTGTATATTTTACTGAGAAGCAAACCTCGACCTTTTGCTGAGGTCTTATTCAGCGTCATTAGGAGAGCGTTCTATCATGGCGGAGGTGTAGGCCGAACAGATTCTTTCTTCCGAGGTCGTAAATTATATGTACATTGTTGTGAAGTGTTCACTTCTCCTACGATAGAGGTCGCCAGTGTGCAATATGTACTAATTACATCTTCGAGCTTTTCTGCGACGTCTCTTAAAGGTGGAATCTAAGTCGTAAGAATAGGGCGCCAAATTTTTGATAATTTGTATGTCATCTCTATTGAAATTAGGATGTTTTTATAATTCAAAAGAAAACTAGCTGGTTGGCCCGGCTTCGCTCGGGACCATAATTCGGTAAGCATAGAATTGTGTTGACGTCTCTTTTTTGCTAGTTTCGGTACCTGTGATATCGATTGCCTTGCTGGACCGTCTTCGCTTTGCCAAAATATATTTTAGCGCATAATCATAACACTCTAGAGAGAACTTTCCAAAACTTTCTAGAGCATTCCGAAATCTTATAGAACTTCTTGGAATCTTCTAGAACTTTTCCTTTCCAGAACCTTCTAAAGCATTATAATTCTTTCTGGAACCTCTAGAACCACCGACGCACTCCACCACTCAGTTTGGAACCTTATAGATCTTTCTGATAGCTTGTAGAACTTTCTCCTTCCAGAACTTTTTACAGCATTCTCGAACCCTCTAGAACTTTCTGAAACCTTTAAAACTCCCTGACACATTCTGCAACTCAGTTTGGAACTTTATAGAACTTTCTGAAACTTTCTCCATCCAGAACATTCTAGGGTATTCTGGAACCTTCTCTGAATCTTCTGGAAAGTTCTAGACTCACCGATGAACTCAGCCACTCGGTTTGGAACCTTATTAAACCTTTTTAAACTTATCCTTCCAGAACCTTCTAAAGCATTCGAGAACCTTAATCAAAATAATAGAGAACAAAAGACAAATTCATATATTTGATTGAGTTTTAAGCAACCCCGATGAATGAATAAATGTTTTTCAGAAACCGGTTGGTATTAACCCGTGAGAAGGTGCGCTATGAGCATTTCTCTCACACAAATATTTATCGAGATTGTTTTCTATGTTAGTAACAATGTACCACAGCGATCTTCTTAGTACCTTCTTAAGTATTCGTCCCCTATCCCCACGGCCTACTCGCGCACAGCTCAGTACCGCTGCGACTACGCGGTGAACCGCTTGCTTGTGCGACTGCGCTGTATATTGCGGCGTTTCGCTCACCGCGCGCCTATCCGCGTGAGTATTTTTTTCTTGTTATGTAAATGTTCATTTCTTGTTTTATTATATTTAGACATGCTGAAAGTAATTTTATTGTTACTGATTATATTGTTTATTATTTTTTCATTATTTACAGCGTATAAAAAATTGAGATGGATGACCGGTGAACACGTCAATTATCTGCGTGGCTGGAAGAACCTGATCCAGATGAAGAATGAGGATAGGGACGCAAATCATGTAGACAGCCCTGAAAGCAACTGCTCTGATATTGACAGCCCCATGAAACCGATACGGAGCAATCTTCGGATGAAAATTGTTCTCATGTTGTCTTCACTCCACAATGACGATCAGGAGACAGGCATTGAAGCCAAACCAGAAATTGTTTTAGGTGTTATATAATAGTACTAAAGGAGGTGTGGATGTTGTGGATCAATAGAAGGAAGACTACTCCGTTGCACGAATCTCGTCTAAATGGCCAATGCGACTGTTAATTTATATTTAGAATATAAGTGGGATCAATGCGCAAATTATATACAAAGCAAAGACACAAATTTTGATTGCAAGACGTGTAGATATTTCTAAAAGATGTGGCTTTGGAAATGGTAAAACAACATATTTCATGAAGATCACATATGCAAAACACTTCTACCGATCTATTGTGGCTTTTCTGCACTATGTCAAAAAAGGAAAAATAGACGCTCTAAAAAAGCATGTACTTTGTGCAAGAAATCACTCTGCACTGAGCATGTCACATGCAGGTGCAGTATGTATTTCAAAAGACGCATTTCCTCAGATCACAAAGAAGACTGAATAATTTAAATTTATGTTGTTTTTGATTTTTAATATATTTTTTTTCGTGAAGTGTTCCATAAGTTAAGGCTAAAGTTTAGAAGACTTTTGATTTATGCATGAGGCTGCATTTTATGTTAATTAGTTTCAATTAAATATTTTTAATACGTAACTAAATGCTTGTCATTTATTATAACCATTTTTTTTATTTTAATAAAATTTATTTAAAAAATACGGTTAAAATATGACTTTGTTTAGTATCCAAAAAGTTCTTGCTTGAAACATTTTTTATTATCAAAATCTTTTAAAATCCCAATTCATTATCGCGTAGGTAACTGCGAATCATTGAATATTAAGTTTTTTATCTTTGTCAAATATAAAACTACGATGGTACTATTGAAGAATTTTCTGTTTGTTGTGTCTTTGAAACTCATTATTCTTTCTTGTATGAGTAATCGGTTACGAGGCCTTTCATGCTTAAATAACCCTATTATGTGAGCATGGATAAAGAAAAGCATCCATTACTATAAAATGTGAATAAATTTTATCGCCACTGTTTACAAAGCCATCATTAATCACACGTCCCATTTAAAGGTCGAGTTTCGAATTACCGAAAAAGAATAAGAATCATAATGATAATAATAAATCTTGTAGAATAGAATCAATCTCACATACAGATGAAATATTGGACCAAAGCCCTTGTATAAAATACATACGATTTGATTTTCTATCATTTTTTCAAAATCTTTTTTCCCTATAATTATTAAAAATGTTTACTAGACCGTCATGTGCATAATTATATAATCTCAAAAGTGTTAATTAAAATACGTTATTTTTGGGGTCATACTGTAATTGCACGATTTTGGATTAAGAGCACGCCAAATTTTTTAAGAAAAGGTTACTACACAGGTCAGTACATTTACAGTCATGGTTGAATCATGAATGTAATTCAACATTTTTTCTGCCATATAAAATATTCCTTACCAAAACAATACATTCATATAGAGTTTCACAATTGGTGTCTTACTCTTTCTTCTCAGAGGAAGAACTGCACTATGTTTAATTGTATATTTACACTCTTACGGAATTTTACATGAAATATTTGTATACGTAGGCAGTAGGCATATGCACATAAAAATAGTGTAAAAATAATTAATCAATCTAATAAATCATTGACAAGAATAAAAAAATTAAATAAAATTACGATAAAAAAATTAAGTTATTACTTAAAATATTCACAGGCTTAGACAATCTCACCAATTATTATTCAATGTCCTAATACAGCATCAAAAATATTAAATATATTTTTTCTTCAAAAAGAGCAAAATAATTTTGTAGTGTCATTATTAATTTAATTAATAAAAATGTACTTTGTTTTCACCTCTTATATATGGACAATATCAAAGTGTTTCAGGGCCAATGGTCCGGTTCCTTTGTCAGGATACAATATATACCTACTAACAAATAAATAAAAAATCGAAATATTGAAAAAATAGACAGTAAAAATATAACAAGATAATATATGAAAAATTCATAATAATTAAGTACTTACATGAAAAAATATTTAAAAGATAACTATTTTATAAAAATGACCTGGTTATAATTATAGTATTCAATTTACCATTAACACTTTTTCTTGATTACAAAATTTCTAATTTTACACACTGAAACTCCGCATAATTTGTATATAAAAATAAGTAAACCCTTATTAATATAAAAAAATTATCCATAGCCAAAAGACGATTCGCTAATTCGTATATTAGTTTTTTATATTTTTATTGTCAACACTTCGATTTTTGAGTTTTAATTTGTTAGTATACATTGTATCCTGACGAAGAGGCCATGTGAACTGAAACGTGTTGATATTTTCAATATGTAAGTGGTGAAAACAGGGTACATTTTTATTAGTTATATTAAATTTATATTTATGGATGAGTGAAATGCGTTGACGAGACAGAGTGAGTCCTTAAATTCTTAGTACTTACTTGGTAAGGCGACACAATAGACAAATGTACATCAAAGTGATAATTAATTTAATAACTATTAAAAAATATAATTACCTTTCCTGGAGGCATATTTCGAGTTTTTCCATATTGTGTCAACAATGACGCTGCTTCTGTGAGGCTAAACTTGACGTTAGATGGCATTGGTTAGCCTGCGCACCCGGAGTACAAATGAGACTGCGCCCGTGAAAAAACATATTTGAATTTTGCCTGCGAATTACGAAAAGAAGAAAAAACAACTATTCGCGTTTTTTCTGCTTCTGCTAAAATGTGTATTTTCTCGCATCGGATGAACGGATGTTATAATTGATTAGTAAATGTTAAAAAATAATATTTTTCCGGGATTTCGCCAGTTTATATTCCTACGCGTGTTATTTGTGACGTGGAGGAACTATATCAAAGACTTGAGACTTAGACAAAGACTCAAGATATCTGCAATAAAAAGGGCGACACGAAGATCTTTCTGATCAGACGATTTCGACTGTCTTCAAAGCTGAAAAGCATAGTTTATCGCAGGTACTAGTGGTCATTTTGTTGGCGTGTTTGGTTTACTCATGTAAGTATTCAGAGAGAGAGAAAACGTAATTGACATTTTTGCTTCATATCGTATTGAGATGTATTAATTGAATATTAAATTCATTAAAGCGGATCCGTATAAACATCTACATTTATTTAATTACTTATATATTTACTTATTTACCATATAATAGTAGAGCATAATAGAGCGCCACACTCTTCTGTCCGGACATACAACTCTCGCCTCATCCACATTCATACATCTTCGCATGTAAGCTCGCCGTTTGTTGAGACTTCTAACGAGACCATTTTCCAGTATCTGGTTAATCTGGTCATGCCACGTCTTCCACGGTCGCCCTCTCTTTCTGGCGCCATCAACAAATGCATTGTACCCTTTTTTAATTCTATTAATTATGCTAAGATCAGCTTTACATTCATCCGTAATACCTTTACTCTATCATAAATGGATTTGCACACATACGTCTAAGGGATCTCATCTCCAATGTATTCAGTCTACTTTCATTCCTCTTCTGCCAGCTCCAAGCTTCACTTCCATACATCGGTGTCGGTACCAGAATTCCATTATGTACCGCTAGTTTTGCCTCGGTAGACATATTTCTATTAGAAAT
Source organism: Agrypnia vestita (assembly GCA_016648135.1). NCBI lineage: Eukaryota > Metazoa > Arthropoda > Insecta > Trichoptera > Phryganeidae > Agrypnia > Agrypnia vestita. The sequence continues at coordinate 103,382 of JADDOH010006821.1, read as the reverse complement.
AATTGCTTTCAAAGCACAGTTCACCCTATTCCCCGCAGTCACTCTCCTCTAGATATCTTCCTAACATCCCCTCTTCTATCGAAAATTCTTACCAAGTATATAAACTCGTCTACTTGTTCCAAACATTCATTATCTACTAGTATTTTACATGTTGTCTTACTTTCCTCTTTCTCAAATACCATAATTACGACTTGTTTACGTTTGTAATAAGGTCACTTTCCTTGCATACATCATGCATCCTGTTTAGTAAAAGTACGTAAATATAAATTGTTTTTGATAAATTCATATGATACAGTGGCAATGATGTGGTATTTGGAGTAGGGACGTGTTTAAACAACAACGTTGTGTAATATTATGTATCAGTTACACTTCAGATATCGTTTATGTTATGGTCACCATTCACCATTCATGCTCTTGTTATCGGTATAAACTGTCTAACAAGACTTCCATTAGTTATATTATACTCATTTTTCTATACTTTATTCAAATAAACCATTCTTTTTTGTTGAATGCGCTCACATTGGGTTCATATTCTATTTCATCAGTTCGTTTCATGTCCAATCATTCAGAATATTATTTTTTCAATTGATTCAGCAACATTTTCGATTGACATTTAAAAAAAATATTGATTGTATTATTTGTATATATTTACTTATATTATTTGATTAGTTACACCAACATGTTTCGGAAATACCTTTTTTTTACAACTAATCAATTCATTTCATAATAACACAAAGTTTACTTTAGAATAAATAAAATAATTCGACACCTAATTTTTTAACACTTTTTAAAAATAATAATGAAAACGAATATAAAATTTATAGAAAGCCAACTTTTACAGACGCTATTATACATAGTACATCTAATCACCCTGTATCACATAAACACTCGTATTTTCATTCAACGATACATCGTCTTGTCAATGTACCTCTGTCTCACTCTAATTTTCAAATTGTATTAAATGCAATAAAACGAATCGCATTTAATAATGGATACAATACAGAATTAATTGGACCAATTAGTTGTCCGCTAGCGAAAAAGAAGACGATGCAATTGATGAAGTGGAGGATTTCTCACTTGCTGATATTACGAACAAAATTGGGATGCCTCGAAAAAGATTTTATGATACTGTGCATGGCTTGGATGAATCATCTGATGAAGATCAGTCATTGGCCAAACATAAAAACAAAGATTCTACTAATCCAACAACCGTTGTAATAATCATCTCCAATACTTCTTACCAAAAACTCCAGCTTAAGGACATTCATCTAACGAAAATAGAAGACGGAGTACATGTTTTGGTTAAAGTATGGAGCGAAAAGAATGTTCAATATACTTACGCTGGATTAGCAAAAAGTACCGTCGACAAAGAAGATGTCCTGGTAATGTTTCTAAAAACAGTCGATGATAGTGGAAGACTATTTAAGCTGGTGGAGAATGAGTTATCGGATGTTCCTTTTGATGATTTGATTAAAGTCCTACTGGCTCCTAAGGTTATTAAAAAAGACAGAAGACAATTTCTTGAGTTCAAAGAGCCACTGCAGGCATTCGAAAAATAAGACTGATTGAAGAGTGACTAGACGAAGCCGAATAAATGATGATTATTTAATGAAAAAATGTTATGTTTTTGAAATTTTTATTTGTTTGAGTCGAATTAGATAAGTGTTTTTTTTCATTTTTTATTTAGTTGAAACTACTAACTCTGTCTCAACTTGACGGATCTAGTTGAGACAAAGTTATTAGTCTTTGAATTACCGGATAATATCCTAAAATACGGATCTTTCACTCCAAAGGTTCTCAAATGTGATTTTATTAGTTATAGATGCATCTCAATTTATTTCACAAAGCTTAAGACACTTAAAGATTTGTAAGTTAGTAAATGATTTTAAATAAATAAATCTGTTTTTTTCCAAAACGTAGCCAGATAAATCATAGAATAACAACACTGTCACATACTTTACCACTCTGTCACGATGTTGTCTCCTGGTAGTAAAATTGTTTTAGTCATTTATATATTTTGTTATGAATAGTGCAACTTTGGAAAAATCATATTAATAATAGTTAATGATATTATCGTCTATGAAGTTCATATTAGTCTGTAAGTAAGAGTGAAATTGATTTATAGCAAAAATATACTTCTCATTAGCTGGAAATGTGACAGAGTGGTATAAGTTCCTAAATAAATATTTTTGAATGAATACAAATGTATTGCTATATATGTTTTCTGAAAGAGACCTATGTTTATTATCGTAACAGAAAAGTGCAAGTTCTTTGAAGAAGACTATTCGATAAAATAAAATAAAAAATGTTGTAATTCAGGTGTACAATTTTTGGTCAAATCCATCTATCAGGTCTTCAAAATCATACAAAAATATGTGCAACTTTTTACGATAGAATGAAACTTCAGCTACCATGAAAAATATAAGTGCTGACGAGAAAGCTTTGGATTTTTATTTAGAATTTGAGCTAATATTTTATCAAAATGTAGGTTAAGAAAAAGAACGACACTAAAACTATTTAAATTCAACATTTAAAAGGTAATCGTACCTTGCATATGCATAGATCTGCTAGATATTGATGGTTTTAAATTCGCGTATTGGTAATACCCACCTCTAAAGCGATGTAATGGGAAGGCTTCTAGTTTGCAAGCAGTGACACATCATTTAACAGGAAAAGGCAATGCCACGTTTTATGAAATATATCATTAGCCATACTTGTATGTACACAATACTTTACTCACATTCAATTGTTAATTTAAATCACTTTTGTTTGTAGAGAACGTATGATGTGTGATTTTTTTTGGAAAAAAATTACATTTTGTTTTCGTTAAATATGTGCTTGACTGACAAATTTACTCACGAAATTCTCTCCTTATGTAAACCATTGTGTCATAAAGGAGGAGATTATCCTCCGAGCATTTTTTGCAATGTTAAGTAATTAAGAACACGAAAAGCAAATCAATATAATGATTAATCAAAAAAAGCTCATCAGCTTACCTGCATATACATTTAGTACCTTCTGTAAAATTGTAGACATTTTTTATGAATTTTGCGATGTTGATAGTTTTCTGAATTCATGTTATTTATATTTACTTTCAGATAAATATTTATTTAGAGATATCTAAAATATTGTTACTAAAATATTATTATAAATTTCCATGTTAAAAACGTGCACTTATGTATCTATATGTAATATTTAAACTATCTTTATATATTTATTTTATATATATTTCAAATATACTTATGTAATTTTGTTATACAAACTATGTCTGTCCTCATTAAAAATCTGTAATACACCATCATCTCACTTTAAGTGACTTATTTGTTTTATCTATCTTTGACTTTAATAAAAATTCTATCTGAAGCATCCAAATGGAGTGGAACACAATTTACTAATATAGTTTATCACCTTAAATTATAAAATGGATCGATTTTTACTGCTATGTCTTATCTATTATTCAGGATTTCATTGCGTATTATAGAGTTGATTGCTATTTGAAAATGGAATAATAGTTGGTAATAGAAATAGTCAGATATTTTCTTCTCTTATTTCTTTCTATCAAATAATTAATAATCTCAGTAATATCAAATAGTTTAGGTGGCGAAATTGGTATTGCTGTTCACTGACAAAGTAAAATTCCATGTGCGTAACTACACTTTTTTTTTCGATAAGTAAATTTTTACTGTATATTTTTCTTATTGACTAACTTATAGCAATTGGAAATATTACAGGAAAAGGTAATAGAAAATTCACTGGGATACTCATTTTCATTAAAAAAATGTTATAGTAATATACTTAATAACATCAAAGACGGTATGGAAAATTACTTAACACAACTGACTGTTGGTCTGAAAATATCAATTTACAGTGTTTCAAAAAAATATATAAGCTCCATTTTTTCAGCAGACGTAAATGAATGTAGATTTTCCTTATTTTAATAAAAAAAACCATTTCGGGTGAACACCACAGCCCGTCCAGCCAAAGGTCCCGGCACATGGGATCGATCCCTATCGCGGCCCATCCATCTTCGTCTGTCCGAGAAGCGCCATTAAGGGCGCATTTGGGGGCGAAAAACGCGCCGCCCCTGCCCTGCCGCGCCCGCAACCCAGGGCCGCCTCCCGAGCCCACACGTGTAGTCGTGCACGCGCGCGGTACGTACAGGGCGACTAAATTAATATATTACCTAACATTAAATGTATATACATAAATTTTAAACTATTATAATTTAAACTAAATTAAACTTTGCAATGCTCACATCTTGCTTATATTTATCACTACTATTGTTTCGAGAGGAGCAGTCTCTCTCATCACCAAGTGTATTTAATAACTAACCTCAATACGAACATTTTATCAACTTATTTGAGTAGAGCAACGGGTCGCGTAGTGGAGAGGATTTTTTTTGGTCTTTAGGGGAAAAATATTTAGGATCGTAGCCATCTGGTAAGATGTAATGTCGTTCATGGGTACTTACTAAGAATTCAAGGTCCTTTGGATGTCGATGGTTTCCAATCTGTCAATCCTTTATAAGAAATCGACTGGAGTAGTTTTAATTTATGATGAATAGTTTTAATTATGTGGTTCATGAGTTCCCAGAAGTTGTTGTTCTTTAAATATCGTCAATGTTTCTCTATTCGTGTATTTAGGTTTCTTGCGGTTTGTCCTTTATGCTTGCTGTAACAATCTCCACAAGTTATTTTGTATATTCCACTCTTTTATAATAAATTAATTTTAGTTTTTGAGTTACGAAGGTTTTTACCAATGTTGTTATTAGCATAAAAAGCGAATTTTGTATGTGCAGGGAAAAAATAGGCCAAGGCATAATAGTTTTCGACAAATATGACTGATAGTGAGAAGGCTGCTCCTTTCGAAACTATAGTAGTGATAAATATAACTGTGTACATTACAAAGTTTAATTTAGTATAAATTAAAATAACCATGGTGCGCTACAAAGTAACCATCATATCAATCATAATAAATTTAAAACTATTCATTCTCGAATGTTAGAAAAAATTTCGTGTTTAACAAATGGTCGGGTCATTCGTATCTTACCCTTTCTATACAATTAGGAATTTCCTGGAGACCACATTACGAATGAAGAGGTTCTCAACAGGATCGATGAAACCACGCACATGATGAATACTGTCTCGAAAAGGCGTTCAAAATGGATGGGGCATATTTTACGCCATGAAAATCTGCTCAAAACTATACTGGAGGGAACGGTAGAGGGAAAGATTGTTAGAGGGCGCCCTCGCCGTGAATATCTTGAGCAAGTGTGCCAAGATATGAATTGTGCCTCCTACACGGAGCTGAAGAGGATCGCCGGAGACCGAGCAGAATGGAGAAGGAAATGTACTTTGCTGCAAACCAATCCCACGGATTGAAATCCAGGGAGGAAGGATACAACATTGTATACTTCATCAATTTTGATGTGATGTATCCATCTTTTCATCATAATATTTTAAAAATTTTTCGAGAAGAAACTATTTTAAAGTAGGTATATATTTTTCTATTGTCAGTACTATTGCGCACGTGAATGTAGGCGGGATGATTTTTGGTGATTATATGTCGGGGTTTCCTGGAACCACGCCGACACTATATCAAGTATAACACTAAGCAAGAATCTTCTGTCTAAATCAACAAATTATAATTAAATTTATAATTAATGAAGATCTTGCCGCCCTAGCGGTGATAATTATTACTCTGTAAGGTTTGCGTCTTCGATAAATATTATTTTACAACATAATAATGCGTTAGTAGAATTACATACCTTGCGCACTTAAGTATAAATATTTTATTTTAACAGACCCTCCTTGAGAGTCATGACAAAATCAACGTAGATGACGCCCAATATTATGCTCTCCTGATCACCTAACACTCTTAATCGTTACTAACAATAACAATTTACAAAGCGCGATTTATTTTAGACGGGAAGAAACACATATGGATACAATTTTATGGGTAACATAATAAAATTCGCTTTCATTCGGTTTTCACAGTTTCAACCGCTGCTCCGCGAGTGGTGGTTTCATTCTCCATCTAAAAAACATTATTTGTAGAGTTTTTATTTTCCAAACTTTCGGCGTTTTTACTTTTTTAAAATATTTTTTTTTCATAAAGTTGACATAAAATAAAAAATTCTGCATACAAGTCTTTTTCTTGCGAATAAAGAATTTATAATGAAAACTTTGAATGGCCACAAATTATTGAAGTGGCAGTGATATGACGAAGATTGGCTAAAAACTAAAGCAAGTTGGGGAGACTTCAGCAGCGCATCACTAATGGCTGATGTTGATGTGCGCAAACATGATACATCGAATTCTATTTTGATTTTCTACGTTTACCATGGGGGATACCTGCCATGGTATGCGCGTATAAAAACCGTGTAAAAATACAATGAAATAAAGAAAATGGGACAAAAGCTTCATTGTAATTCAAATTCACCCAAAAATATAATTCATTATTGTTTATTATATCAGTATTTAATTTAAAAAAAGTTTCAAAAATCACATTAAAATTTATTTACTTTATAAATACAAAAAAGACAAAAAACCTATCCGTTTACGCACTTTTGGTGCGAAATAATTTTAATCTTCACTTGAGATATCCAGGGGTGGTATACTATTATATGCCAGGTTCACGTTACAGGTTCTTTAGTTTTCAAAGTCGGTTATTGATCACTGCGATTGGTCTTTCGTGAGATCATTGTATGACTCTTAGTAACGAGCCATGTAAACGGTAAAATCTCGTTGAAATAATGCAGTTTGGTCTACGTTATCATCAATTAATGTTTGGTTGAATACATTTTTATTGGATCTCCTTCCTCTTCGTCAAAATTTTCCTTGGAACTATCGTGCTCCAGTAAAATAACATCTAGTTTGAAGACAAATTTTTTGTTTCCCAATTTTACACGGTGTTATATCAAAAATAAGACCTATAAAAACAAAGTACAGTGTATTTATAAAAACTGATTAAGTCTTTTGTTGAAATTGATTTATGAACTATTATTTGAATTTGACCGAGAAACTCTTTACTCATGTGTAACTCTATAGAGAAAAATATTAATAATAAAAATTAAAAATAATCCAATTTCAAATTTCAAAATTAACAATGAAGTTGCTTTTTTTATTCCACCAAGCAAGGTGCACATTCCATGTCATGGGAGATTTGCAGAAATAATTGATTACCGCGGGCTTCATCAAGACTGCGGTGGGTCCCAAGAGAGAATTAATAGAGGCCACTGGTGAGTAAGAGGGACGAAACTTGTCTCAATTCATAACTTTTTTTTGGTCGATTAATTAATTCTGAAAAAGGATTCGCAAATGTTTCACAAGATAATAAATAAAAATGCTAGATTAATTTACTTGAAAAAACATAATAATCTACGTATCCAAAGCATACGTGTGTTTTTTAAATAAGTTCAATCAAAAAAATATAATCCTTTTACCAAAAATATGTCCCGTAGTAAAAAAAATGAATGCGCATGTGTACGTGTGTGTTATATGTACAGTTTGTACAGTTCACTGGAAAAGGAAAGTGTGAATGGTATATTTTATTACTATAATTTCAGACATATAAATATTTGATTTGTTAGAAAACAGTTTATTGTCATTGTACTTTGTGTCCGTGTAGGTGGATATTGAAGGAGTGTTATTTTTTATATTCTAATATATTTATATTACACAAATATGTTGCTTACCTAACTACCGGAACATGAAATGACATATTTAAATTTTCAAACAAGTAATTGTTGTGCCTTTCAAACATGTGAATATTTAAAAAGCGTCAAAACATATGTTTGGCGTTTGAGGGTACGTATGGTTTTGATTAAAATATGTATTCTGTAACGTATTTTCTTGATTTCTATCTATATTTTAATACGTGTAAACTTCGTTAATGTTTTTCTTTAATATTTCTTTAATAAATATTGTTAATTAGTACTGACAACGCATTTTAATGGTAAAATACATTTAAAAACTATGCAAGTAAAAAACTAGTTTGATCATTTTGCTTTCATTCTAGATATTTGACATTCTCTTGGCCATATTTTGTCAATTCTATTTAAAAAACCTTCTCCCATCGATTATATCTACCTCTTAAAATACGGCCAGACGAATGCCTTTTTTTGAGCTTTTTACCGGTGGCAATGACATCCTTCAATGATGTTTAAAGATGTATGGGACAGTTTTAGTAAAATGTAGAAAATAAATACGTTTAAATTTGAAATTATTTTAAATACATGCAGTATTGCTAAAGAATTTTTTAACATAATTATGCTAAATAATTTATGTAAAGAAATTAAGTAGCTGGATCAAGTAGTTGGTGATTCTGGTGGTTGGTGGTTTGAATTACATTCCAGGACACCAGCAAGTTGGTTCGATTCTCACAGCACAAGCGTTAAGCTTATTTTGAAAATGTAAAGAATATTGATGCGACACGTATTCCGTGATCGCATCTTAATTTAAAATAAAACTTATTTTCGAAGCTGTGAATGCGTAAGAACCACAACATTTATTGGACTGTGTCCGTTAATTTCAACAAATAATAAAAAAAATCGGCGGAACCAAAGATTTTTCTGCTGGTTAGAGTTATGCCTGTAGCTCACTGTGGACAAGTCGCAAACCAGAATTCTCCCAAACTTCTTGCATTCACAATAAATTAAAAAAGTCACAATTTTAAATAATCCTCTTAATATCGTCTTTTTTTCATCCTGGGAGGGTGGGAAGCCAAAAAACTCGCGAGACACTTCCCATCTTGTAATATATCGGTACTAGTTGACAAATTAAGACCCAATATATCTTCATACTATTTTTTTTGCACTTTTTCGCTATCTTGGTTTTGGTGTAGTTTACCAGCCGTGTTCCTTCCGGAGTTACTAAGAAGATAACTCTTGGTAGTCGTTATTTTGTCATTCACATGTCCAAGCCATCTTTATTTGTATGCGTAGAAGTAGTAGCTCCATTTCAAAGGTCTCTCTTGTATCTTCATTTCTCACACATAATCCGTAAATATTCGAATTATGTCGTAGTTTTAGTGAAAATTATAAAAAAAACATATTTACGTAAGTCAAAATCTCTCATCTTACATTAAAAATTATATATTTTACATTTTATGCCCAAAAACGATAAATAATATTTATTTCAGCCACATTTAGAAAACGTGAAAGCAATTGATTCTACTCAACGGAGGCGTAAAACGTTTTAAGTAGTTATAAATGTAACCAAATTCAAAGAAATAGGTCTTGTCTCATTCCACTTGCGTCTCATACCTCTTCGTTCTCCCTACTTACACACCACCAGCTGGTAACGATATATTTAATATACAGGGTGTCCCGTATCTCGAGTCAAGCCGAAATTGAGTGATAGGCCAAGTCATAATAGTTATCAGAAAAATATTTAAAAAAATGTAAGTCATATGTTTTAAAAATTATAAGCATTTAAAACAAATCAAAAAAATCTACACACTGTGACGGTCTTTTCACTCCTATTGCTACAATTTTTTCTTTTGCTACAGTTTCTTCATTTTTTTATTATTATGTAATTCTGAATAATGCTTCTATAAACTTTTGTCCAAAATTCAAAGCTAACTGCTCCAGCTTGGAAGAAAATGTCACTTTTTGACCAAACCAAGTATTCAAATCAATACTTCGCCCAGTTTTATCAAACTGTTTTTTTATTTTTTTAAATATTTTTCTAATAACTATTATGACTTGGCCTATCATCGATTTCGGCTTGACGTCGAGATACGGGACACCCTGTATATATGAGACATTAAATACAATGAGACATTAAAGACATTAAATACATTAATACAACATTAAAGACATTAAATACAATACAATTGATATTGTCTACCGCTGTGGGAACCATAATAGAAATCATCTAGAACATCTGATACCGGGTTCTCCGAAAGGAGAGTCACCGTTTTTATAGACTCTTTTGATTTATTTGCGCAAAATAAAATATAGTCGGAGGACGTGAGTTATAGCACGGTCGAAGAGCAGATCCCGCCCCGCTTGTGTAGTGCCGAAGAATGGTATAAATGTCGCTTTTGACGAACGGTCTTGGCGATTCGAATATATCATTGGTTAGACAGCCTGATATTGGATAGCGAAATCAAATTGTAAAAAAATGTTTTTTTCAATAAACCTCTTCGCTCGGCATCCGGAAATTACCTCATTTGTCTTTAAGTTCATATTTTTGGTTAGAACGGTTATTTACAATCTCTTGTAATAAATTTGGTTGAAGTAAAATATGTGAAGTTTTTGTATATGACTATGTTTATTTATATATATTACTGTTTCTCAATAAATGTCCCAGATAAATATATTAAAACGTTATGAAATAAAATTCTTGGACATTCATGGACTTCATTGGGTTGTTAATCATTTAAGCTGAGACGTTTTGTGTTAATACCGTCAATTTACAAAGAAAATAATATAGATAAAATTTCAAAAATAGAAGTATTGTAGTCTACAGGAGAATGTATCCGCGAAAGATCTGGCAAGATCAAGTAAAACGAATACTAAAGGACTATCCCGTTAAAAGCTTCAACCGATGACCGTGCATGAGAACATGTAAATAAGTAGAGAGGAAATAATGATGTGCCAGGATCAAAGAGGTGGCCAGGATAGATGGGTGAGGCATTCTGTCTTCTGGGCCTGCAAAAAAATGGCGTAAAATGTTGTTCAATGAATGTTACATGGTGTACAGCATACAAGTTATTTATTTCAACCAAATTTAAAATAAATATCATACCATAATAACCTGAGTTTCTTGTAAGTGTGTGTAAGTGAGTGTAAACTGATAAAAATAGGAATCCACGGTGACCTACTACGGTGGCTTATTTCCTACATTACCAACAGAAACCAAGCAGTTGTCATCGGCGGTCTTAATCTGACTGGGCTCGCATCTCCTCTGGAGTCCCTCAAGGGAGTTTACTGGGTCCATTACTGTTTATAATCTATATAAACGATATACAAAACTGCTTTCATTTCGCTAATTTCTTACTTTATGCGGATTATATGAAGATTTTCGCAAAAGTGAACTCCCTAGACGATTGTCGAAAAATTCAAGAAGATCTTAACCGAGTTTCTGCCTACTGTCATATAAACAAACTTCTTCTTAACGCGAAAAAATGCTTTCAAATGACATTTTCCAGGAAAACCAATATCATTCAGTTTGCCTACTTAATAAACAACGCTCAACTAGAAAACAAATGCGAATTAAAAGGCCTCGGAATAATTCTCGACAGTAAACTTATTTTTAAAGCGCACTTTGACCATATTATCTCCAAAGCCTACAGTATGCTGGGATTTATACTTCGAACCTGCAAACAATTCAAAAATCCTCACTCATTAAAAATTTTATATTATTCCTACGTTCGCAGTCACTTGGAGTATGCATCTCAGGTCTGGAATCCACAACAGACAACGTACATTACGAGAATAGAACAAATTCAGAACAGGTTTTTGCGTCGCCTCAATGGTAAATCCGGCATGTATTTCGACTCATATATGGAAGCAATGGATTTCTATAACATGAGAACCCTGGAACATAGAAGAGCACGAACTGATCAAATACTACTTTTCAAGTTATTTCAGGGACATATTGACTGTCCAGCCAATTCGAGCTGGTTTCTCTCCACGCTCCATCAAGGTGAACCCGACAGTCTGTGCTCTTCCATATACCCATAAGCAGAACCTCTTATGCACAGAACTCATTCATCCAGTGAACATGCAAAGCATACAATGACCACTTCAATGACATTGATATATTTAATACCAACATCTCAGCTCTTAAAAATCGCATTTAAACCGCTTATATTACTTGTTTCTATATCTCCACCGGATTAACTGAGACCGACCATCATCATACACACACCACAGCCAAACTCTCATCACTCTTTGCACATACCCCCATATCTATATATAACGTCACGCACAGAATACACACGCACTCCACTCAGCCACAATCCCATACACCTCACTCCACTTCCCCCTCTAACTCCCGCTCCTATCCCTCTATTTAATATAATTTTTCTTTATTGCTTGACTTAATATTTTATGCTGTGGATCTCTATAACTGGTCTACGAATTACCCAATACGTTATGTATTATTATAATAAATTGTATACTGTTAAGATTCCTAAAAAAAATAAATAAAAAAAATAAAAAAAATAAAAAAAATGAAAAGTAGGTGTACTGGTTATGACTCTCTAGTTTAGTGAACGGTGGTCGGTTGTTCGAGCCTTATTCCAGGCAAGTTAGTCCTATTTTCATACCACAAGCGTTTAACTTGGTTTGAAAATAATAATAAAATTTATACACAAGTATTTCTGTATTCGCATATCTACTTCAAAAATTAAAATTAAATTATAATAAAGATATTAAAATTAAAATATTATTTAATTTATTAGTTTTCAATAACTAGTCACAAAATTATCGGATGTGGTACAATCGTAATATTAAATTAATTTAGATATACAAGGGGGCTTTTGAAATGATTTTTAGCAATTTTAAATGGAATGTTTACTAAAAAAATTAAAGAAAAGTGAGGGGTTAAATTTGTTTTTTTTTTTAAGTTTGAATAAAATAACGTAAAACAACATATTTTAACACAGAAAATGTTCATCTCGCGGATCCTGCAGTAATATTATTTGTCATAGAAATATTTCTACTTCGATAATTTTTTTTTATATAGGTACTCTTACATTTACTTTGTCCTTTATTTTCAATTTGAAGGAACTTGATACCGGAGCCCCTTCAACCTTTGAGAAATCAAAAGGATTCTAAGTATCTCTTCCAGTACCTCTCATATGAGGGGTATAAAAGCAAAGGTAGCAATATGCAAAAAAAAATAAACGCAATCACCGAGGATTACTAATGCGGAATGTACTGAATTCGAGATTTTATAGGAAATATGGCCTAAGAACTTGTAGAAAACATGGAAGTAGTTCAGTACATTCTAAATTAGCAATCCTTGGTGACTGCACTCAAAAAATTTTTTTTTTAATTTTTTGAAATTGCTGCCTTTGATTTAATACCCTACATACGCTGAGTAGGTACTCTACTACCTTAGCTACGCCCTCAGTTTACAGCACACTTATTTATCAAACTATGGTATAAGAATACAATGCTGAAAAAAACAAGTTTCTCTTAAATAGTGAGAAAACATTGTTATACAACATCTATTATTTAGAAAAATTATTATGCGCATTGTTTTAATTAAGAATGAACACAGCAGTCATATTGAAGGAACAAAAAAAAAGATGGAGATAGAAGTAGATAGATTGGAGGATTAATCCATTGAAATTGATTGTTTGAGAATGCAAAAAATTAAATATATTTAAATAATTTTAATATTTATTACAAAAACTGTGCAGGGAGTCGTTTTTTATTAAAAAAAAAAAATTTACTTATTTTTAACCACTTGAGTTTCAGTAAACATCACTTACCTACTTCAGCAGGGTGCTAAAAAACTAATGCGAAATATAAAATTATTTCTATCTCGGTTTACAAAACTTAACCATAAAAGAAGATAACAAGAATAATTCTAACTAGCAGTAAAGCAATCAGCTATCCCCAATCGCTTGCTGCTAGGCCCTGGCTTCTAAATTGCCAGCTTAAAAAAACCAAACGATGTGGTTTTTTAAGCTGGCGATGGAGAAACAGCACGATTTGATTCAGATCTAGCGCTATACTAATCAGGTATATATTAATAATATATATAATATACCTGATTAGTATAAATATAAAAACTATGCACAATGAAAATAAAATGATTTGAATTTTTAGGATAGGACTGGTGGTTTAATAAATTTGATTATTTACGATATTTAAACATGCTTTATTCATTTCTAGCAATAACGTGTCCTCGGATTTTAGACCATTATTATTTATTATACCTTCAAGTAAATGGATTTGAAATTGATTTAAATTTCTCAAATGATGACAGATTATTATAAATTATATGAACCTTGTTACCTCTACTGAGTTTAATATATTTAATATGTTCACCACTAAAGCTTCGAGAGAAACAGAATCTCTCACCGACACGTGAAGTATTAAGTCAGTTTAATACTTCACCTGTCGATAAGAAATTTTAATTCTCCCGAAACTTAAGTAGTGAAATTATAAAATATATTAAACTGATTAGAGGTAACACGGTTAATTTAACTTATAATAATCTGTCATCATTAATAATCTCTACAAAGTAAACGCCAATTCCATCAATAATACATCTCAAATATTTTTTGAGTTGACACGTTTTTTCAATATTAAAAACACTAAAATCTTTTCAAGTGAGTTGTGTAAACACAAGAATTTTTTGATAATTTTATAATCAAATCAGACAGACAGATAGAAGAGGTTCAATATCTACCTTATGTATATATCTATCCACACTATGGTTATTTATAGTTAGAAAGCACGTTTTAAAACAGATAATTTGTTCGGTTACTGGGATTTATTGCTGGTAGATATTGTACTAACCATTATTTGATATATTCTTGTTTGATATTTGCGTAATGTTCAACCGGATTTTCTAAAAATAAATTTTAATAAAGAATAAGGATGAGATGCAGGAAAAGAGAAACAATCTTAATATTCTATATAATAAAATACTTAATTTTCTACTAATAATGATACTTAATAATAATAATAACAATAATAATAATAATAATAATTAATAATACATTAAACCAAAGTATGCAACCAGTGAACTAGGTTATTTCCCGAATAAACAATCAATGTTTCCGTTCGATATATATAGAAGATAGAAAATATTAAAATTCACAAAAAATTACAAATAAATAAATACACGTAAAACTCTGGTACTTTGTTAATATTTTATAATGTTATGAGATCGTGATCGTGAGAGACAAATGAAACATTGAAAAAAACTTTACTTTATACCCAAAAAGTCACTGGACACAAACATAACTAGAGCACTATTCTGAAATTCACGGTCACTAAATCCTTTTTGAATATTTCACAGACTTATTATCCAATTTCTTAATTCGCACTTATTATCTCTAGTCACTCGTCCTTGGAACACTTCTGATACGTTGTTTCTATCGAATCGATCGCTTTCAAGAATATTCCGTTCAGCTTCGCAAGTAAATACTTCGCGACGCTTGCCACACTATTCCGTTGGTTTTATCGCTGATAATGTCGCACTCGTCAAATGTCAAACAATAACTGTGCCGCGTTTACTTCCGCCTTTTTTATATAAAACATGTTGGTTTTTGAATGTTAGAGACCGTTCTACACCTTTACAATACTTCCTCAACATTTTCAGTGTTTACGAGAGTAACCCAGTCGATTCCAGAGTGTTCTCTATTTGTAGGCTTTTATTGTAAAACAAATATTTTTTGAAAGATAGACTATTTACGTACGCCATTTTGATAAATTCATCTAGTTTAGTTTGAAATACCCACTTAACATTTAACCATTAATCTTTGGTATTTTAGTAATCTGGAATATTCAAATTTAATGCTAAAATTAAATTATCTATACTCTATTGAAAACAATTTTTAGTTAAAAAAGCAAGGTACAAAAACGAAGGGTATTCTTGGAAAGGAACCACCGCGTCTAGGTCGTTTGGGTAGGTTGAAATTCAAATCGGGATTAGGCGGGGCCAAGCCCTATTATATTATGGCCGACCCCAAAAACCTTATTCAATTTCGAACCCACAATGAGATGAATCCAGAAATTGCATCTATCGGATGGGGATGCTGTAATCGTCTGGTGATCAGCGATGACTAGCAGATTCAAAATTGCGATATATTTTCTTTCATCCATTCACTTGCCAATATGACGGTGTAATTGTGTGCCCATGGAAGGTGTCGAATCATGTGAAGGGATTTCATCAATTTACCGGCTGCATACACACGCTCTATACAATATTTACATACAGCGTCTTGCGTTCGTGCAACTATTTCATTATTTATTAAGTATGCAATTTAAATGCATATCGTTTTGAGCATCTAACCTTATAAATGATACTGCCAAAAAATAGAGATAAAATTTTGTACACCTACCCAATTTTAATCAAATCACTATCTAAGTTACGATAAACAAACTTCTATAGTAAGTCGATTGATTGTTAAGTAGGTAATCTATAAAGGTCTTGTGGTATAGTGGTATAGATGTGGTACAGAGATAAGTGAAAGGAATCTTTGCTTAGATAATCAAATTATTGCTTAACTTTTAAAAAGTTACGCTACTACTTATAGTCTTTTAGTAAAGTACTCCTAATGTCATTATATAGTTCCTTTACATAGTTCACAGTATTTTACTAAAATACGCCATGTTTTATTAGGTAAAATGTTAATAACTGTTTAATAAATATGTGTATCGTTGGTTCGATCCCTAATGGTGTCACAGCGACCAAACTATTCATATGTGAAACATGTATGAAAGTCTTTTTATAATACGGGTATAAAGATATCACGACCAGCTGCGAAATCTATGTTTACAAGTTCATGAAAAAAGATTACAGATGTCTCTAGCACTGTCCCTTTAAATAAACGAAAGTTTTTCAGAATTGGAACATGTACAGAAATTTCAAATATTTGATAATGATTGGATGTTCTTACGATGGAATTGGTGGATTGTGTAGAGTGATCGTAAGCCCTGGGCCATCCTATAAAAGAAAAAGAATTTAATACATGTTTGTCATATAAATAGTTTCGTCTCTGTAATAAATCTATAGTTTATCTTAATTGATTGTTTGAATTTAGCCCAGTTGTAAGATAGTAAAGCTATGGGGATTTCATTAAATGGTAAATGTAACTTAAATACACATTCAAACTATTATTATAGTAACAACATATCCATTTACTTCGATGATGACATCGATTTCTTCTTGATTACAATGTTGATCGATTTCATAACTGCATATAACATTTATATTTAAGGGCTGCGTCGATATGTCAACAAAGAGCCTTTTTTATGATAATTTTGTTTGTAAGTGATAAGTAAACATGTTATATGTCTATTAATAACAGATCCACATTTTTTTATTCTCAAAGACTGATTCATAAATAGTATTTTGTGTGACAAGAAACGTTCAATATGTCAAAGTCGAAATTGATAGCAAAAAATGACAGTTTTCACAGGTTTAAATCATATTTAAAACCCGTCGTGCACAGCGGAACAAATTATCTTAAATTCAAACGGTAGGTACCTACCGGGAGAATAGAAAGGGATAATCGGTAGACCGATCACTAATGAAAAACGGGCCCAGTCACCATATTATTACCATTCAGGTGAAACTTTTAGTCGTCCTTTTCTTACATATGTAAACGGAAACCGGGTAGAGCGAGATGGAATAGGCATGTCGTGACGATCGTGATGCATGTCGGCCGCACGAGCTCATCTGCCGTTGACACCTAGGGCAGCATTCTAAATTCAAAACCTGGTATACCACTTCCGTCTGACTAACGCAGTCACAGCGTATACTCATTCCTGGTAGAGTTAAAAAACGTATGTTTTTGTATCTAATAAATTTTTAAAAGTAATTACTTCGAAAATTTCGTTCACAAAAACAAATGTTTATTTTGAACTTTTATTTTTATATTTACTACTTTTATTTTGAACTACCTACTAGTAATAAGTCTATTAAAATAAAATTATTTGTTAATTGTGATAAGTATTTTTCAAATGGTTACGAAGTTAACCGATTACCTACTCAATTAAATTCAAAACTTAACCTCGAAACCTTATATGCAGGCGACAGTACATAT
Source organism: Agrypnia vestita (assembly GCA_016648135.1). Taxonomy (NCBI): domain Eukaryota; kingdom Metazoa; phylum Arthropoda; class Insecta; order Trichoptera; family Phryganeidae; genus Agrypnia; species Agrypnia vestita. The sequence continues at coordinate 85,637 of JADDOH010006821.1, read as the reverse complement.
AAACGAAAATTGCTAAAATGTGTAAAGAAAACTACTTTCTGGCCTTGAGTGCATTATAATTTTTAATTTTAGTATAGTTTGAAGAACATTTATTTAAAAAAAGTTTAAAATAATTTTTTTAAAATACAAAAACTTTTACCATGTTTCAAACAAGCAAATGTTAATTGATGATATAAAAAAACTAACCCATAATAACCAAGTTTTTACAATACTCCCTTTCGCTTTGAATCAGGTTTCGTGTCTCTACACGCGTCGGGCTAATTACTCATATAGAATGATTCCAATTTGAAAAAACCATTAAAATCTAAAATTATACTATAATTTTTAATTTTTTAAAACGAAAATTTGTTAGATCATTTTTATCGTCGCCACTAATCTGCCTGCAATGTTTCAGCTCGATTTGATCACGGGAAAAGGGTTAAAAATCTATCCAAATTTTTTCGTCAGAAAAGCAAGCAAGCAGACGCTACGAGTTAAAAGAAAGGGAGTAAAAATAAAAACTAATATTATAAAAGTAAACACATTTTCCCATTGATCACGTATATTAATCAACTGAAATGAAAGAAGTACCTAAAGTATATCGAAAGGTAATGTGACACAACAATAATGCGACACAACTTCTTCTTCTTCTTCTTCCTCAGCCTTTTTCCCTCCACTGCTGGATGTAGGCCTCTTCCATTTTTTTCCACTCGTCTCTGTTTCTGTTTCTGTTGCGACACAACAACTGACCTTAAATCAAATTCATTCCTTTCCACAAATTTGTCCCTTTTAGCCGGTAATAATAATGATTCAGCCAAAGCTCGTCTTAAGTTTTCCTCTCAAATAAATTTGAAACGGTGTAACCCTCAGTATAATTTGATTTTAAGTAAAAGGGTAAAATTTGACTGCTCGACTTAATAGATGTTGGTAGTATTTGCTCTATCCCTTTACCGCGGTGGCCGAATTTTGATAGTAATTTTTTGTCGTATGCGGTCCTATGTTATTGGGTGAGAGAGAATGGCATAGAAAACAAGACGGTAAATTGCAATACCGTGGGAGAATTGCCATAGAGGCGCATATTTAATGCTCAAGATGAGTACAATGGTAAAACATTTACAGTTAATACATTGCGAGGATACTCTAGCAAGTTTAAAATAATTTTATTTAATTAAGAAATAATTTTACGATAATCTCACAAATTTATTTATAAATTAGCAGAAAGGACATAATAATGCTACACAGACATAACGCAGACATTAAAGTTGTAAGCATAATTTAAGATGAATTCTTAAATTTTTGCAAGAAAATGCGAGAACAGAAAATATCTTTGAAAAGCTCATTATGGCGGAATACATCAAAGGATGAAAGGAAAGAGAAAGATCTCCATCTGAGATTACTGCAATGTTTTGATTTGATATTAGTTTCGTCTTATCTAATTTCTTAAGCAAGCCTTGTGTTCACGGCGGCATTTGGTAATAGTGATTTATTTTATAAAAAAGAAAAATCTCGGAAAGATCGTGGACAGTCCCGAATTTCGAAAATGTAATATGGAATAATAATAAAATAAAAAATAAATTTAAAAAATACTTAAAAAAAATTTTTTTTTTGTTGCATCGTGCTTTAATTTTTTTGTACTTGTTTTAATTTTCTTCCCAAGACTTTACCCCTACTGTCCATTTTTTATCAACAACTGAAAAATCGCGTTTATTTTACCGTAAATTAAAAAAATATTATTTTATTTAACATGTTACTATAAGACTTTAGTAATAAATTATTCCAGACAAAAAATGGCTTTGAAACTTGTCTAAAATAGATGCACAGATGCATCTTCCGCCCACAGCGCGCCCCGGAGATGACCTTGACAAAGCTGGCTGACCCCACGTGACCACGATGGCCGCCGGCTGTCATTCTAGCCGCCGTGAGTTATGCGCGCGGGGCGGGACTCGTGAACTCGCCATTTTTCGCCCGCGAACCTGCCTGCAACGAGGCATGAACCCTAAGTGGTCGTGCATCTCGGAACCTGAATATCGGGCCAGCCTTGTTTATGGTAATATCCGAAGTAATAACGAATAATCGTCTTCTGTTAGCCGCGCTCTTCCACGGCTGGACGTGAAGGGGAATTGCACAATATGCTGTTAGGATTTTTGTGCAGAGATTGAGGTATAAGATGAAGGGCTGAGAATGATGCGGAGGTTAAAGGTGAGGAATGCTGAAACACGTTTTTTTTTCTAATTTTGAAACGTATATTCCCATTTTGAGTGCAATCAATATGAACCTAAGCCGGTGCCTATCAAAATATTACACCCACTCATAGTTTATAAACTCATGATGGAGCACCACGGTCGTTCCATCTATTCCTACACCGCGAACTGCATCCCTCCATTATTTGTAACTGGATAATGTAAATCTATAATGTAAAAATGTTAAAATCTGGACATTGTTTTGAGTTAACGTTTGTGTCTCAGACTTGGTCATCATATCGGAGATCGACCTCTTAGCCTCAATCTTTCTAAATTTCCAATGATTCTCCAGGTTTTCTTCCATCTCTCTTTTAGCTATATAAGTAGAGAGCATTTCTAGCATATTGTGGAAAACAATTGTTAGATGAAGAAAGAAGTTCATGGAGAACAGAGACATTCGCTTCTCTCACAGCTCGTGTGTACCTATACAGCATATGACATTAATACCACATCTCGAAGGCGTTAATTAAGCATGTTACTTTCTTTCATTCTCGAAATCAATGTTTAGTTTCCATTTGAATCTATGAATAGTCCAGTCATTTTTGGTGCTAAAAAAAGGGATTACCTGGAAAGTTTTCCGGAAGTTTTGAAAATAGGTAATTTTATAGATTTCAATGTGCTCTTTCCGAATTTCAACTTTGCCACCTCGTATCTTTGCCGCTCGCACCACCATTTTGGTTAAATGGCGCCTAAAAGCAGTTTTTTGACAATATCTCCTTTCTGACTCATTTTACAATAAAAAAATGTCGTACAAAATGAAACCAGAGAAAATTTTCTACAATTTATGTTATAACCTCTTTTTCCGTAAAATCAATAGTTTTGGCATACGAGCGCTGCAAAATGAAGTTCAACACGAGTTTTGGCCAAAAAACTAAATTCCACACCACCTTGAAGTAGAGTAAGCGGCGCGTTTTTTTTATCGTGGTATTCCCGGTAGGCCTAATCCACATGCAATTCAGTATTCCAAAATTTAGCGCATTCTTCTTCGCTTTGATGTTCTTAATAGACCAAGTGTTGCGATTTCATTGTCTTAAGTACCTACCGATCGAAAGTCACAGACCGAAATTTCTTCCACATCATCTGCCATGCGATTATCCGTTTCATCGCAATTCTCTTCTTTTTTGAGAAAAATAGCTCTCTTTCGAAACATTTTTTCAACGTGACCGCGTGTCTGTAATTTTATCTTGTTTTTTTTAATAGCTATTTATTTGAAGAATTCTCCTTTTGTCGCCTGAATTATAGAGTCATTTCGTGTTCTCATTCCTCGTCTCGAACGATAAAAAGAATCGGTGGGTTCCAGCTGGTCAAACCGGGAAGAGATTTGATATTCGCGTAGATTGATCAGTTTCTTTTTCCCGGGGCTGGAAAGAACAACAAGCGAAAAAATTCTCTTTGCAACTCTTCTAAGTACTTACGACTAGTATCGATAGTGTTCTAGACGTCACAAGAATTCTATCGATACCAGTCGTAGGTAGAAGTGTTGCAGATAGAAGTCAAGATCTAGAGCACTTTTGCTTGGAAGCGAACCAATCTAATAATAGTCATAATGTTATCGAGTTCATTAGAATTTGTTCGTATTTTAGTAGAAAGAAAACTTTGTGGTTTGACATATTAAAATAAAATACAACGCATCAACAATGCGTGAAATCTCATTTTTTTTATTAAGTAATTCGATATTAGTAATTTGATATCTGACTCTTTCTTAATTTTACATTATATCTCTTCCTTAAGTACCTAATTATATATTTTGTTTCTTTATTTCTATGTTATTTATATTCTTTCTCCCTAGTTATGTTTATATTAGGTCCATACATATGAAATTGGCGTTTTGCCGTACTGTCAAATTTGATCTCAAATATCTTCTCTTTGGTTAGGAATTCGAAATCCAAATTTATACAGTTATTTACTCACGTATTTGTGTTTTGAAAATTATAATTCATTTGTTTTTTTCTCAATTGTTTTTTTCTTTGCGTCACTCAGTTTACAAAATGAAAAACTTGAAATATCGCGTTATTTACGAGTACGAGTTCCACCGTGGCACCAGTGCTGCAGAAAGAGAAACGGCTCGAAGATTAATGGATGTGTATGGCGGCCGGTGCCGCAAAAGAAAACACAGTGCGTGGTTTTGGTTTCCTAAACGTTTTTCGTTCTGGAAATTTCGACCTGCAGAACAAGCCCCGTGGACGGCCGGAGACAAAAGTTGATAATGAAGAATTGAAGGCTATTGTGGAAGCGGATCCATTGCAAACCACATCCGAGTTAGCTGCAGGCTGCGGTGTTAGTGATAAAAATATTTTAATCCACTTGAAACAAATTGGTAAGGTGAAAAAGCTTGAAAGGTGGGTACCTCACGAATTGAGTGAAGCAAATCAACAAACGCGCGTTGACTGCTGCGTTGCATTACTCAACCGGCACAATAATGAAGGGATTTTAAATCGAATCATTACCTGTGATGAAAAGTGGATCCTGTACGATAATCGGAAGCGCTCATCGCAATGGCTGAACCCTCCCGAACCAGCCAAACCATGCCCCAAGCGAAAATTGACTCCAAAAAAGTTACTTGTGAGCGTTTGGTGGACTAGTGCTGGTGTCGTTCACTACAGCTTTCTTAAATCTGGCCAGACGATTACGGCAGATGTCTATTGTCAGCAACTGCAAACCATGATGGAAAAGCTAGCTGCTAAACAACCAAGGCTGGTTAATCGCTCTAGGCCACTGCTGCTTCATGATAACGCTAGACCACACACTGCACAACAGACGGCTACCAAATTAGAGGAGCTTCAATTGGAATGTCTAAGACATCCACCGTACTCTCCGGACCTTGCCCCAACAGATTACCATTTTTTTCGAAATTTGGATAACTTCTTGCAAAGGAAAAAATTCAACTCCGATGGGGCAGTCCAAACCGCCTTCAAAGATTTTATTGATTCCCGTCCGAATGGTTTTTTTAGTAAAGGGATCGATGAACTACCTATGAGATGGCAAAAGTGCATAGATAGCAACGGTACATACTTTGATTAAATAAATATATTATAATAAAAAAAATCGGCTTTATGTTCCTCCCATACTAAACCTCAATTTCATATGTAAAGACCTAATATAAGCGTATTGCTTTGTATTTATTGTTTAGTTTTTGATTACGCCCTGACGAAGCCCATGACAAGCGAAACCGGTTGACATTTGTAATTAATAAATCCGTGGTCTCATACAAAGTTGACATGTTTTATTTTATTTTAATATTTCTTTTGCTTTTGAACTGAGCTTAAGTTATTTATAATATATCAACGTTACCGTTTCAAGATGATAAATTGCTTAGGATTAGTGGGTATGTGACATTTGAAGTCTCTGCTTTCGCATTACGCAGATGCTTGTAGATCCTAACAGAAGTTTGTTTCTGATAAAACTCAACATTTAATAAGTTTGAAAATAAATGAAAAGAATTTATCGGTAGTATTTTCTAATTTATTACAATTAAGAATTTTAAAATACGTTAAGATAATTATTTTTCTGCATTACATTCCCGCAGTAGTGTATTTGTAAAGTATTACGATTTTTATTTTACGCGGAAAAATCTTTTAAAACGCTCTATTGTACAAAAGATAATTTTTTACTTGTTTGTATTACGAAGGTGCATATATGACTTAATAGTAGATACAATGTAACACTTGATATAAACGCAAAAGGATTTCGATATAATGTTCGATCCTTCCCTTCCAAGCACCGGTTCCTCACCTTTCGGATTACTTATTAATCCATATTCTAAAATAAAATAATCTACCAATCCATCCTACGATGATAATTTAAGCGTTCAATACAAGATAAACATATATATTCACCATGGTGAGGTTACACACGGGAGGTTTGTAATGAAACAACGCATTGCATTTTGAAACGTTTTTACTTTTTACTCCCTTTATATTAACTCGTGGCGTCTGCTTGCTTGCCGTCAACAAAAGCTTTGGACCAATTTTTGACCCTTTTCCCGTGATCCAATCGAGCTGAAAATTAGCAAGCAGACTCGTGGCGACGATCAAGAAGATCTAACAAATTTTCGTTAAAAAAAATTAATAATTATGTTATAATTTCGAATTTTTATAAATTTTATTGGTTGTTCAAATTGGAATCATTAGAAAAGTTTGATTAGCAACGGCGCGGCGGACCGAAAACGTCGCGGTATATTTTCTAAATTTGAATTACTCCGTCGGTATAATAGGTACATCACTACGAATTTCGAAAATTTACAAAACAATTGGTTCACAGATGACAGCAAAATTTGGTTTTTTGGGAAAAAATCAAATAATAATTTATTTCTTTTAGATTTCTGCTTAGTTTTGAAGAATTCTACATTACTCAAATCTGATTCTGACTAAATCATTTGACGCTGGAAATTCATAAGGTACGATATTGATGATAATTCAATCTATCAAAATCTTGATATCTCAAAACACTGAAATTTTAGAAATATATTAAATGTCAGTAAGTTTAGTGTTATGTTATATGTTTTAATTCGTCTTTAATTATTGTTATATTTTAAAAAGAAAGGAAGTATAGTAAAAACTTGGTTTTTATGGGTTACTTTTTTAATTTTCTTCTTCTGCTAATCTATGTGTCCTATATTTGAATACAAGGCTTTATTCGCATAGATATCCCTTTTTTATGTCAACTGTTTTTTCTCACTCATACTTTACTCTTCAATTTTACCTTGCAACTTGACTAGTGATCGATTGATTGAAATACAAAAAAGCGAGAGGAAAGATGTGTAACATTTTTCCTCTCGCTGTGGCAGCAATTACGTGAAAATAGACGAAAATGCGTAACAGGAAGTAACAATTTTTAGCAAAATAATTTCATTAGACCAATGAGCGCGCGTGAGGCACGCGCGACGGAAAAATCATCGTTTATAAATAATGAAATCTGACAGGCGTATATTAAATGATATAAATGTGTTTTTTTTTTAAACAAATATGTGAGAATTACGACGTTCAAGTGATAATTTTTTGATAAAATGAAAGGTTGATATGTTAGTTAGTATTTAAGACAGAGAATTCTTTTCCTTTCGTGGAAAATACGACAGCGCGGATCATATCAAAAACTTTATCACCTGAAAAATATTACAATTGGACATTAACAGACTGGTTTCAGAAATGTCAGTTTTACAAACATGTTGCGTATTGTTGATATTCATTATGTAATATTTCGAGATGTATTTGACTTATAAAAAATATATTCGACAAAAATAAAGTTCAATACATCTTTAAACGTTTTTTTTTAAAAAAAAATAATGGCCGTAATGAATTTTAATCGTAAACGAAACCATTTAAAAACATCTGTTGACGAAAAATGTTGATTCAAATCCGCTGAAGTGGTTAAAATATTTTGCAATTTGTAAGGCGATATAATATATTCATGTGCATGTAAAGGTACCTACCCAGATTCGTATTAAATATATTAATGGATGTTTTCTCATGTTTTTTACATCAAACTTTTTTTAAAGACAATTAATTATGATATTTCTACGTGCATATTTACTATTTTCAATCAATTCTTTTTCTTCTTCGTAAGGTTCTATGCACTTTATGTGAAATAATGCATTTATTGCATACAGTTTTCGGTTTTTTCATATTTTGGAATTAAAAACGTGATGGTGATAGATACATAGCACCCACGCGTAGAAATTTATGTAATTATTTATTTATTTATGTACTTATATTTATTATCTTCGACGTAACTCGAGAGTATGTGATCCAAATTGATTTTGGAAAAATACCACAGATTGTTCTCTTTGTCTTCTATAGAATACACATCAAATACACAGGCACGGTAAATTGTGTTTCGGCTGCGCAGCGGACACTTAGACCACGCAGCGGGTGCTTCGACTGCGCAACGGGCACTTCGACTGCGCAGCGGGCGCTATGACTGCGCAGCGGGCGCTTTGATCGCGCAGCGAGCGCTTCGGCCTCGCAGCAGTCGCCGTCTGTCTGTGCTACCCATTCCGGCCGTAACTCTCGAACGTGCAGTCCGATCAGCGCGACACGAGTGTCCCCGGAAAGGGGAACTCGGCGCGCAGCGTCTACCGACAACCGCTGTCCCTTTTTTAAATAAACTATGTTTCGACGTTACTCGAGCGTTTGTTTGAGCGTTCAAAATAAAGATGCATACACGAAATATGTTGCACATAAATATTCTTACTTTTTGCCATAAAAATAACTAATTCAATTATCTTAATGGACTAATAATAACTCGATGTTCTCGTGGAATGAAGCTTAAACCCTCGATCACTAAGTGAGTATATCAACTAAAATTTTTAATTTTGATTAGTTATTGCATTAATTAGTTCATTATCTTTCAAAATTATACTTTCACAATTTAACAATACGGAAAATATCTATACGGAAATGGATTCAAGAATAATAATAATAATAAATTAAATTTACCGATTTTATTACTTAATGGAGTTTAAAGAATACGTGAGCAAAAAAACAAGTGATCAGAAAAACGAAAAAAAGTACAGTGAATATTTTCTGGATGAAGAATAAAAGATAAATCAAAATGGGAGAAAATATATTTCAATGAAATTTATTTTTTAATAACATGATAATCACAACACGAGGTCGATAAATTAAAAAAATTGAAATATGATATTTTTATATATTACGCCCATTCGGAATCGAACCTGCGACCACTGCACGAGGCCATGGAGTTTACTGTCTTCAGAAACACCAAAAATAAGGTCAAAATTCATAACTGGGTCATGGGTAAAACCTACACTTAAATATATCAGTAAAAAATCGCAATTTCCACCACACAAGTTGAGCTTTCACATTGCTCGTTCGAAGCTTTTTTGACTTGTGTGGTGGTATGTCGGTTAGTAAGTGCACAGTTTATTTATCCTCCAAGAGTTTTGTAAATAAAATCCCCTGGCACGCTGTTTCAGGGCAATTTTATGTGCGCTGGTGTCGTGTCATACAATATGCACAAAATGCAGTTATATCGGAACCAAGATGCATTGTACCGTCGTATTTATGTCACGTGCAATATTTTTGTCCGCTATCAGCCTTGAACATTTATTTATATTTTAAGAGAATTTTGAAAGTTTGTCGTAAAATTATTTTAGCGTCACCACAGATTGAGGTATTTATTTATAACAATTTAATAATACGTTTTACAATATAATTAATTGGCGCAATAAGAGAAAAAGATACACTAAACAAAGATATTAAAGTCTGCATTTTCACTCCTTTGAAATATGGGGTTAGAGGTACCTGCTTAGAATCCCTTGAACTTGAATGCTCATTAAATCCTTAATTTTGGTGCAACTAATACTTCAAGATAGATTGTCTGTGATCTGTTTGAGATTGCATCCTCCAATTTAGAAGACAAATCGCCCACCGAGTAGATGAAAATTAGGCAATTTTTCATAGACTGACCAGATCAAGGCTAATTGCTACTGGCTATACAATTGAAATAGTTATCAAACCTGCGGGCTAAAGAGAATGGTGAAAAAAATCGTCAAATACATCAACAGGCCTGGGTACAGACCCGGGACATGCGTTATTCCTTGAGGAAGGTACTGGAAGTCACCGTTTTTGGACAGGGGAGATGGACATACTCCTTCTTCCCCAGGATCGCCGTGAGTGAAAAGGGCAGGGAGAGTCCTCCGGCATTTGACCACCATGCAGCTGGTGTCGGAATACGGCGAGTTTAGGAGCAAATTAGAAAATTACATGATCTTGCGTCACCCTGGTGTGCCTGCAGTCACGTGGATCAGACGCCGGAGCACGTCATCTGGGCGTGTGAGTATTTAAGAGATGCAAGAAGGATAATGATCGATGGATTGGAGGGGATGGGGCACCGTCTCCCATGGAACAGTGACCTCATTATGAACGCTAGGAACCTCATAATTTACCGAGAGTTCGTCAAGACGTGGGTATCGCGTTGGAATCTGCTCCGTGGTTGAACCTCTGTGGACTGTGGACCCGTGGCGCTTGGACTCGAACTCCAACTTTATTTGTATTGTGTTGTCTGTTCTTTCCGTTTAGAGAGTGAGTCCGTATACCTTCGCTCTCTCACTGTGCCCGTTTTCTGCCATAACTCTGTGTCCTTTCTTTTGGTTTTCATGTTTTTTTCTTTCGATTGGCTCTTCATTTTACCCTCATAACTATTTTCTACAAACGCTTTGCTTATTTTGAAAATAGTAAGAATATTGGTGCAATACGCATTCCATGTAGCATCTTTACTAAAAAAAATCAGTGACACCAAGACGATTCAGCGCAAGACAGAGAGCGGTGGAAGAGTACTGTATAAGGCCTCAGACTCTATTAAAATAAAGATGAAGAAGAAAAAGAAGAAAAGTTCTTTTAATTAAACTGAAGAAAGTTATGACTAAGATCAAACATAGTAAACAATTATGTAAATTATGAGGATAATTCGCGATAATATTCTATACCAAGAGAGATTACAGATTTTTTGATCAATTTCAGGTATATGGTGTAATTTTTAACAGTATTAATCGTGTTAGAATGTCAGGTTTTTGAAAGAGATAAAGGTATCTCTTGATACACGCCACACTTTTGATGCTGCTCGATATTCGGGTCAATCATCTGTCTGACTGATCGGCCATAATCAACTGGCTTTACACACTGGAGTTACAGGTTCGATTTTCTTTGAAGATATAATTCATACATATATGTAATTTTCTCAAATAGGGTGGTTTTGTAATGTATTTCACTGTAGTATTTGAGCTTCATTTGGTAGCGTTAAAATTAAAAATATATATATATTAATGTTACATACCTACTCTCAAGTAATGTTACTTTTCAATAAAATGTGTTTTGTTTTTAAAATGTTTATCTAAATCATAGCTACCTACCTAACTATAACAATAACCTAACCTAACCTAACTTAATCTTACCTAACCACAAATAAATAATCTAGAAATATTCAAAATTAGAAAAAGTGTTAATATTAATTCAAATATAATAAATAATTAGACTAAATTTGTGCACAACCCACTATTGTATATTTTTCTACTAAGATTCCATTCCCTTGAGATGAAATTCCATAATTAACAGCTCTGACCCCCCCTCCCTCCCCTCACCAACCCCTTCACCGTAACACACTTGCAAATTTTATCTTTTTCAATTTTAGTACACAAACAATTCTGAAGAAGAGAACATTGTTCTAGAAACATGTTTTTTTATTTTATTTATTCATTGCTTTACTTTTACATTTGATAAGGTTAAATTATACTTAGCCTGTCTCACTAGAGAGCTCTGTGTTGAGACAGGCAATGTTTACAATAATTATAACTTATATGTAAGTACATTTAATACAAATAAGTTAAAAAAAAGATTTATCAACGCCTACACTCAGGCACATGTAAATATATCCTAATACAATCTCAATTTTTCTAATTCTCAATTTGTTTGGATGTTTCAATCCTTCATTTAGAAGAAAAAATATTTCTCGTACAACTAATCTAACTATAGCCAGAAGCTTACAGAAACCAGCAAAATTCTTACCTTAATGTTTGCATTAATTTTGTCTTCAAAGTCTTAGTTTTTGTACTTGTAATTGTTTCCCCGGCGCGATGTACTTACTTGTTGACGCCATTTGATCTTGGGACACGGCTTCCTAGTATACAGGCCACTTCTGTTCAGATCCACATTCTGTACTTTCCTCGGCTTAACCTATTACCCTGTATATGATATATGAACACACTTAAGATACCAACAGTACTTCAGTAAATAAGTGCGTACATCAAAAGTTTATATGAAACTCTCAGTAGGTATGTTACTTCCCTAATGCAAAATTTATGCCTATCTTTTTTCAGTAGGAACACAGTAATTTTAAAGGAAAATATCGTGTAACGCATGTTATTTTATCCTGTACCCTAAGTGATAGTCTCTACATTGTATTGTAATACCTGTCATATTAAATTTACATTTCATGGCAAGGTACTAAATTATTTTCTGTAATAAATTTAAATAAAAATGACATTCGATATTGTTCAATCATCAAAACCCAAAAACTGATTAAATAATTGATAAAAACTGATAAATTGTAAGTAACTGCGTAAAAAATCTCCATGTCCTTAGATTTTCATTATAGTAGTTTATCCTTTACACAGTTTATACAATCGGGTTCAGAGTTTCCAGAGTTCGTCAAGTAAGTTGAATTTATTCGAACAAAGTTTGCCTGGTCTTCCTTGAGTCACAGAGGGTAACCTGTTCCAATATCATGTATCATTTTGGTGTTTGTGTGTAAGTATGTATGTGACAGACTAGCACTAAAGATGGATAGACAGCTATGGCATAGTATATTTAATTTAAATTAACTACTTACCTACAATAACACTAAAATTATTTAGAGTTAAGATATAATGCAAATGTTCTTAGGTTTTCACGGCCGTTCAGAATGTTCTGTGTCTAGTTTTCTGGGATATTCTCTGGCCAGAGATGTCACATATACACGGCAGAATATCCCAGACAATTATACACAACTATACACAATGGATTAATTGTACTCAGTGGAATGGAGTGAGTAATAAAATCTGTTGATGTATCCGAGGATGGGAAAGAAATATCGAGTAACCCCGCCAATGCCGCTGGCTGCTCAGATAACTCAAGCATCGTAGACTTCTCATAAGGTGGCTTGATTATTCTGGTGTTCAGCTTGCTGATCCCTGTGTGCTAGTGATGACTAACCATAACATGTCTTAATAATGTGTATAATTTTATTCAATGTAAATTCTATTCAGAATGCTTCTATTCAGTGTAAATTCAAATCGTAAGAATTTTTTAATCAAACATTTGGTATCAACGCAATGTTTTGTCGTGATGATTCGTTTAAGGAATTTATGTTATATGTAAGAATTTATTGATTATATCAAGGCAAATGTGAATCTATAGTTTATTCTTCAAATACATTTATTTAATTCTAAAATTTTCTTAAGTTTTTGAAACCATATCGAATTGACACTAAACCGTTATCGATATACTCTCGATAAAGGATTTTTTTTTGCCATGGACCTAATATCGTGTGATTCGTACAATATTCTAGAATTTTTACTCAACCATCCAACCTTGACCAAAACACCAAAATTTGACCACTTTCAGGAGGCGTGCTTCAGGATTTGTACTGTTTTTGCCACCACTTCTTTGTCCTTCAAAATTAACTTTTAAAATCTGTTAAAAAACATTTTCGTTTATAAACAAGCCCGTGACCATTTGGGTGGAATCTGGCGGATTTATTTTCCCGCAATCATCATACAATAACGCCCGCGAGCAAGTGTCCCAGAGCGACTGTTCAGTGGCGTGCCGCGCGCGGTGTACAGCGCTGTGACGGGGGCCGCGCGACTCGGCCATAAAACTCGCTTGTTAGTTTATTCGTATGACTCACTCGGTACCTGTATGTTACAGCGTTTTTATTGCCCGCCCCTTCTCCGTAATACAACCATTTGTATTTTAAAACGCGGGATTTGATTAAAAGAATTTCAGACAGTCAAATTGATGTTTTAAAAACACGTAAACGGAATTAATGTGTTACGGTGTCGTTAAAGTGACAAGCTCACCCTAAAATAAATCCGAATCCGGGATGATTGGGGCACGAAATTTATTTCTTGCATTTTAATGAGCTTGTTCCAGAATAGGCATTTTTTCAAACTAGCTTTCTAACCTCTAAGTGTCAAATAACGAACAGCGGAGGATTTATAGTCGCGCAAGTCGCGATTGCTAGGGGCTCCGCTTTCCGAATCACTGAGAAAAATAATGTAAAACCAGAAGGAAAAAGGCGAACAGAAAAAAAAAACCCTGATGGGCATGCATCAAAATATTTAATTGATCAACATTTAGTTTCGGTAAACACTTCGCTGGAAGAAGCACAGCATAAATGAGTTCTGATACGAATATTACATAAAACGCGTGATTAAATTTTAGATTAATTATGTTTCATCTTTTTTTCAACACGTATTTGACTTGATGGGACATTGAACAGAATAATAAAAAAAGGAACCTAACTAGAAACGCCATTATTTCACAATTTGTGATGCAAAGTGAAAGAAAAGTTGGTAAAAATTAAAGAAAAGGAGGCTACTCAAAAAAAAACCACGCTTAGCTTCTCATTCAGAGGAGATTGAATTTCAAATACAGCAACGATGATTAAGTGATTCATCAGTGAAGAATTTCTTATCAATTCTTCTGTCATTGTAACAGAACCACACTGAGTCAAAAAAATACTGTTAAATATACATTTTTTAAATTTATTTAAAAAAATGTAATTTAACAGTAGGTACTATTGAAGTCTACTATTGAAATCACGGAACCGTTCATAATTAATACCCTTCTTATAACATCGGCACCTGCTGCTAAATACGGTTAAAAATAGAATAAATAATATGCATAAGCCTCGTTGTTAATGAGTGTTGAGTGCATTTAGATTTTATGTTAGTGCTCTAAAAACATGCTCACGAGATACTTCACGAACTTTGCCGTCAAACTATAATGTTCCAAGCTAATAAAATACTAATTGACTCTATAAACTGATTGATAATACTACCTTCCCTTGATCTGAGTTGTAAAGCAGCATGTTTTGATATAAATTTGTTGCAATTCTGCGTTGTTCTAGTGCAAGGCAATTTATTAAAAAATTAAATATATATACAACATTATAATGTAATTTATTTTACTGAATTTTTCGATCATAGCACTTTAAATTACTTGTAGCTTTTATGAATATTAATAATTATCAAATAAATAATCGATTTAACATCAAAACAGAAATAAAGTTTGTAAAAGTATCATTCAAAATCTTTGTAAATTTATTTAGGTTATTGTATGATACAATATTTTTTATTAGAGTATCAATATTTACGAGCATTGTTAATATTTTATTTAGAGATTTGACGTTAAACTCGTTTCCATGGCTTACAGGGATCACAAAACACGTAAATAATTTCTGTGGGCGTTTCACCGTTCGACAAAATGCAAAGTTCTCAGAACAAACAGAGAGGCTTCCCATAAAAAGGGTGAAAGATGCCTCCCTGGGCGGACAAATGTCTTTATAAATATTGTTATGACCTAATAAAGTTAAATCGCGTATTGGAACACATAAACGGCGCCGACAGAAACGCAAATCACCGCCAATTTTACGACAAATAATAATATACGGTATTTTGGATTTAGGAGAAAATTTCACAATTTTGCATAAATATTACACATTCACTTCAATTGAAATTTTACTGAGTAATATTATTTTTTATTATATTATAAAGCGACTGCTGTAAAAATATGCGTATCCTGACAAGATGTAAATTTTCAAGAAAAATGAAATTTTCCAAAAAGGCAAAAATGTATATATGTAGGTGTAATACAGTCACGCATCTTTTGAATGATACGCAAGCAATAAGAGTTGGACATTTAATTATAATATAAAATATAATTTCTTTGAGAAACATTAATCCTATAAAAACTGTACCTGTATAATATTTTAATATAATAAATCTAACAACTAGATACATCATTTGAAGAAAGCAAAAAAATGAAGAAAAGAAAAAAACACATAAAATGGTATTATACATGCATGAGCATTTAGATTCTCATCAACTTCACATTTTTATACCACACAAATCATGTTGGATAGGTAAAGAATTTAATTTTCAATTTAATACCCGCCTAAAACATTATAAAAAAATATAATGTATCAAGTAGACTTTAATTTAATGCAGAGCAACCGTTTTCTAACAAATGTAATTTAAAAATCTAGGTATGTAAAAAAATTCACTATATCTTTCACAGTAATAGATACACATAATAGATACACACGAATATAACACACAACCGTGGTACCTAACTTCTTATTGGAATCTTATCATAGTACAAAATAATATAATTTTAAAAAGAGGTCAACCGAGCTAGTCAAGAAGATTCTTGCGGCTCTAGTAGTCCATCGGGCATGACACTAGCTTATCATTCCAGGGATTTTAGGTTCGATTCCCGGTGCTGTAACATATCAATGTGATTTTCTCAAGCCTGCTGTAATTGGGCCTCAAAGCGTTGTTGTAGCGTCAAAAATCAAAATATTTTTTTTTTTACCCCTGCTATATTCATCCATTTCTGTGTCATGCAGTTAAATTCCTGCAGCAAGAGGTGTTACAAATGTCATTTTATTACCATGAAAACAACACCAAACATTTTACGACGGCTGAAACATAAAGCTCCCCTTTACATATTGTGATTACATTAACAGGCGTATAATGTTATTTTTCCCATTGAAAAAATGTAAGAAGAATTTCTGTAGATAGCAATAACATTTGACACACGTCAAAATGCCCCATAACGTTCCGAGCGAAGAACAAATAAAAAAAATATTTTTCGGCTTTTAAGAGTGATCACAAGAAACCGAAAAAGCAACAGTAAAGATACCAATCCAAAAAATATTTTAATGTCGACTCGCATAGCTTAGTAATACGGAACAAATGAAGAAGATTTTTTATTCGGTGGATGAATTTTAATGATTACCTCTTTTGCTACTACTGTCCACATTCAACGGGTGGTCTCTCGTACACTTGCTTTTATTTAAAATCTAATATATTTATTTATTTATTTCATACATAAATGCACTACGCCAAAATTGATGGCTTGGTATCATATGAGAAAATGTTTTTATCATAATTAATTATTTTACTAGAGCATATACAAGCATACATAAGTACTTATGCTCTAATATAAAAATGCACTATATCCATCTTTAAAACCTGTCTTTTTAAGTTGAAATTAAAATTATTAAATTGTTCTTCCATTTTTATGTTTTTTTTTAATTTCAATCAAATTCTATTGGTATGTTTCCAGTTAAGTATGAAATTAAAATAAACTTTAGAACACATATTTATTAATTTATAAATAAAATATCTTTTGCGTCAGTCCTGGTGGGATGGATTTTAATAAAAAATACTAATATTAATAATTATGCCCAATACAATTACAATAATTAGGACTAGTAAAAATAGAATGTTGAACTTCGGTATTTGAGTGGTAAATAGTTCATATCAGTGGCATAAACGTCATAATATATTATATACGTCTTCATTAATTATATTGTCACAAAATGGTTCGTAACTTTCCGCGATGTTTATTGTGAGGCGCTTGCGAAAGTTAGAAATAGTCAGCAGTACAATGTAAACAGACATTCTAGAGTTTACTTTATTATATATGATCAAGCGTAATGTGCCTCGCTAGCGCTAGAGTGAGACGGTGAATCACAGATTGCGTAATTTATTGTGTATAATTTAACAGTTGTATTTTTGATTATACTATTAATATAAACTACTCTAGCAACCTGCATATATAACACACTCCAGTTCAAGACAATCACATTTCTAAAAAAAAAATTTTTGAGTTGAGAATATCATATTTTTGTACATCGTTAGTTGTAAAAGTGACACATTTGATGCATTTTTAAAATTGTTTTAAGAAATATATTTCACTTTAACTGCTTACAGTCCCTATTTTTTGAGTTACGAGATTAAACATCGTAGAATGTATATTTTGGAAAAGTGAAATAATGCCTTTCTCTAGGGTGCGCTATACTAAGGTAAATTTGTGTTGCCATTTTAAAACAACAATTATTAATTTCAACTTATTTGTTTCTGTACACTTAAATTGTAAATAATCCTGTAATAAATTAAAGGTTCAAACTATCGTGCGTCAATGACTTAATATGAAATTCCAAACGGGGTATTTGTGGAAATGTATCATGTTAAAAATAAGTAATGTTTATAAAAACACGGTATTATAGTATCGATGAAAGTTTTTTTTATCTAGTGTCTATTATTTTTAACTTCCAATAAAATCCTTAAACATACAATGAAGCAATTGAGGAGTACAGAAATAAAACCTCAATTTTCAACTGACAAAAACTTATTTGAAAATCATTCCCTTCGAATTGTGGCAGATTAATTATTAATTTTGCAATTAAAAATTAATCTTGATAACATGTTTGAATGTTTTTAAAGCATTATATAAAAAGCATATCTTTTTTAAAATTTCTGCTCTAGCTATAAAATCGGGTGTGTAATTAATTAACCTAATTGACCTTGGTATATAAATTGTTCTGTAAGATTTAATATTTTTATTATTTTTGTACAGAATGAACACTGAACACCCTGTGAAAAATCATCTCACAGAATCATGGTCTGGACTGAATCAAGATACCCCTAATGACGGCGATCTTCTCACACTCCTTCAACCAGTCGTTGGTATGACTGTCGGTGGTATTGAAAACATATTATCAAGTAGGCATTAAAAATCATTTCTTAAATGCACTACAACTCTAAGATACTCGGAAGATGTCTTTGCATTATCTTTTAAATGATAGCTTTTATTATGTTTTGAAAATTAACTTAGTGTTATTATGACTTACTTAATTAATAAATTTCAGTGTGACAAAGTGAGAAAATAAAACCCAAATGAAATAAAATATTTATTTGTTTTTGTCCCCTTTTCCATTTTTTTATTTAACTAACACAATTTGTAAATATTTGTAGAGAATTATGCATTTTTAATTTATTTTTAATACCTACTTATTATTTTACACCTCATCTTTGTTTGAGCCATCGCTGTTAGCGTTAGTGCCGTACATTGTTAAATGGATAATTATGTTTTTTGATTATTATCTTGTTTCATGTATTTGTCTCATACATTATGTTGCTATCTTCCATCGAAGCCGCATTTACAAATATGCACTCTACTTCTTGTAAGAACTTCATACTAGAATTAATTGAGTAAGTACGGTGAATAAATACAACGCATCATTAGACGGCCAGCGAGGCCCGACCGCGGCGCTCGAGGGCAATGGTCGGCAGGACGGTCCAGTCCGCCCACATCCCTTTGTTCAGTTTCCTATATCCTCGCCATCCTGGCTTATTAGCGTGTCACCCATCTCTGTGTTATATAAAACATTAAGTCAATTAAGCTCAAATCGAAGAGCAGCGAGCACAAAAAAAAACTAACCTATAAAAACCAGGTTTTTATTTGACTCCGTTTCTTTGTAAATTAAGTTTACCATCATGTAATTAAATAATTGATTGACTGAAAATGAAACATGTCTAGACAAAAATCTCTAAAAATATCTCTTTATTATTTGATTTCTTAATAAAGAGATATTTTCGTAATCAAATCGTCGTAATCAAACTTTTCTAATGATTCCAATTTGAAAAAAACAATACAATTTCTAAAAATCCGAAATTATACTATAATTATTAATTTCTTTTAACGAAAATTGATAGATCTTCTTGATCGTCGCCACAAGTCTATTTGCCAAGTTTCAGCTCGATTGGATCACGGGAAAAGGGTCAAAAATCGATCCAAAGTTCTTGTTGACGGCAAGCAAGCAGACGCCACGAGTTAATATAAAGGGAGTAAAAAGAAAAATTATATATTGCACCCGGAATGAATAGATTTGCTTACCGTTTAATTATTACATATGTGAATTTACGATACTGGACGACAAGTCCATAGTGTTATCACATTGAAAGGAGAAAATACTGGAAGGTGTTTTCAATTTCGTTTCATGTCTAGTAAATCCCAATAAGGATTTAAGAAATTAAGACTTTTGAAATATTTTTTTTTCATTCTTGTTTTATTTTGTAAATATGAGAGGCTTTTTCAGAGGATTAAAGGCTTTTTTCTTGCCCTGGAATTAGTTGGGCGAGTTTTTTCATCTTAAAAATATCAATGAAAAATAGAGTGAAAAATTCTCTGGCAAACAGTGGCAATTTTACAATTCATACAAGTTCTTGAAACACGTTGATAAACATTTTATCAAAACCAAATTAATTTTGAAATCTTCGCTCTGGATATAAAATCAATAACAAATACCTATATTTATGACATTTTCGTGAAACAACAATTTTGTTTATTTTCCCTACAATACATATATCGACGGTCACTACGCATACTGCCGAATCTGTAAAATTCAATTTTTGTTTTACTTTCTTAAAACATCATCCGACTTATTTTATATGTACGGATAATTAAAAAAAAAGATTTCCTTTCAATATTTAATTTTTTTGAATCAACAGTTAATTTTCTTTAACATACTCCAAAAATATATAGTAAATCGGATGGTTTAAGATAGTAAAACGAAAAAAGAAATTTGCAGATTCGATAGTATGCGTAGGGACTGTCGATATACTATTGTTGGTTGTGAACTAAATTTCTAATTTTGAAATTAAATTTGGTACAAACTCAGTTGATAAGGGGAAGTCATGAACATTTGTGTCATATATGACGTTAGTAGAATTGCTAGCCTTGTATACCTCTAGTCAGTGGAATATAGTTCACGTTACTGTTCCACGCGCTTCAACAGCGCTAACTCCACTATTCGCGATCCTAGGCCTTGTTTAAATCGACGTATAGCGAGGCTCCGGTCTGAGATGTGATCCGTTCAGCTTATTAGAGACAGATCTCTTTTCTTCTATCTCTGTTGTAATCCCAGCGATTACCAATCTCTTCCAACTACATGCCCAAACTACGAAAGTTGAAGTACTATTTTTCCTAAATGTTGATTTGTTTGATCCTAAAAGATTCTTAAATGAAAAAAAAAAGATGAACCTTTCTTTAGTGCGGACTCCTATGTATGATAATTTAATTTTTCAAAACCTACTCATATTTGGTAAACATTATGTTTAAAATCGAATCGCTAGAACTTATGTCATGTGATTTAATATTATATAGTTTATTGAGTCGACTGGATTAGAAGGATGCAGAGTGGTGATAGAATATGGGAATAGAGGAAAATGGTAAGAAATTTCCTCTGGGTATTTCATTACAAATCGTTTTTATTGCAGCTCGATTTTTTTTGAATTTGATGCAAAAATTGTTTTGCAAATATTCGATGGATACTAAGAATTCATTCATTTTGTAAATATGTTATTATTCCGTGGTAAATTTTTACTGAAAATAGTCATCTGAACCGCGCATATTTATGAGAGGAGAAAAAAATATAGTAATAAGAAAAAATACATATCGTTTTTATTGCGATTCGATTATTTTAATTTGATGCAAATGTTGCTTTCCGAATATTCGATGGATTCATTCATTTTATAAATATGTTAATATTCCGTAGTCAAACTTTACTTAAAATCATCATCTGAGCTGTGCATATTGATAAGAGGAGGAATAAAGCAACAAGCTACAACAATACGCTGGAACAAACGTATTATTATTATTATATGCGATATAAGAGAATTTATATTATGATACTTAAATATTCAAGGGATAGAAAATGGTTCAAAAAACGTCTGAACCTACACAAAAAAAATGTTAAAATTTTTTATGAGGTATCTATCATATATATATCAATTATCTTATTTCGAATGTCTGTCTGTCCGCAATTCGCTGGTGATAACTAGCCGCATAAATTATTATTATGTTTACGGCTAGTGGTCATATAGTTACATTGTTTCAGAACTCAGATAAGTTACGATACTGTCACCCAACACACTACAGGAAAAAACATTTATCTCTTCTTTTAGACATTTTTACAATTTGATGAAAAAGTATTGGGGTTGAGATTTTAATAAATTTATGCAAATAAATATTCTTACACGACATTTTTCACATTTTAATCTACTTATAACATGTCAATGTATTTTGAAATTTGAAATTACGGACTAATTTATTTTTCAAATATGCATACTGTAATCATTATTTAATTTAGATTTTTACTAGACACAATATATTTATTGCTATTTATTTGATTTACGACTTTTTTGTTTACTTCCTGCGTAATGACTTACTCTGAACTTAACCATTGCAATGCTACAAAATAAGAAAATATTCTTAACAAACTTTCAGCACCAGGCGGCGGTCCATTTCCTGCGAGGTTCCTACGAAGGGGTGGAAAATGTGAAAAGCGAAAAAAAATCTCCAACATTATTTTTCTGTCGTATGCAAAATTCTGTTTCCTACTTCCGGTGTAAAAGTCCACCAATCGGAGGCCGAGAATTCGAGAAATAAATAAAACTTTATAGCGCCGGGTAATAAAATCGGATAAGATCATTTTTCATTGGATCAATGTGAAAGTTATTCGTTCTTTCCGGTCGATAGATGTTGCTCCCGTAACTTTATCCTGCGCTCATAAGGTTTGCATCGAAGGGATGATCAAACATTAGTACTAGAGTAGTTTTATCGGTTGTACCCTGATGAAGGTACCAATTTTTTTAATATGATGCTGTAGGTTCGGAAAATGGAAAAACATATCTTTATGTTTATTTTGGGGATTTTTGTTGGTAATTTCAGAAAAATGGAAATGCAAAAAAAATTGCGATTACATAGATTGTCTTGGAAAATATAGCTTTATTTTGAAACCCGGCATAATAGATCACAAAAATATGTACACATGAATTTACGGATATTCCCCGCTACTTTCGTTTTGGCTTGTATAAAAAATTACTATCAGCTTGTAAACAATTAAAAAAGGTCAATACCAAATACTCTTAGTAAATAAGTCGCGCTTTGTTACAAAATGACGATTTTACCTGATAAGACTCAGTTTGTAGCTAAATATGAAAAATAAAAAAAAAACAACGTCATCTATTCTAAAAAAATAAAACGCATTGTTCAAGGAGGTTATGCCAAAATAAATACTTCAACTGCATTATAAATGTGACTTTATATATCATATTTACATAACATTAAATACAGTATTATATAATTTGGACTAATTTTGCACTGATTATTCTGTGAAACACTTTACATTCGCCTTAAATATATACATTTAAGACGAGTGTAAAGTATATCATACAGTTTCGGATTTCCAAATTTACAAATTAAGATGCCATTTCCACTGTTTATTCTAGACCCTTCATGTAATAAGCTTTTATCATTTAAGATTTTGTTTATTTTTTAATATTGGAGATAGTTGATTAAAATATTTTATTCCTTTAAAAGAATAGCCTTATTTTCGAATATAAGTTTCATCTTGGCACTAATGTTGCTGTGCGGATGGTACGCAATATAAATATTAAGTGCCGCAAATAATTTTTGTTTGATCGCCTTTGGAAATTTTGACCTCAAAAACGAGCCCCATGGACGATCGGAGTCTGCAGTCGAAAATAACGAATTGAAAGCTACAGGGGTAACGAATTCATATCAAACCACGTCAGAATTAGTAATAACCCTTAACGTAAATAAGTAAAAAAATGATATTGATTAACTAGCATTAATTTGATAAACTAAAGAAGCTCTCAAAGTGGATACCGTATGAACTTACTGTAGGACAACAGAAAACTTGCTATGAAGCTTACCTTAATTTGTTGAGTCAGCACATAAATGAGTGGATTATGAATCAGATTGTTACTTGTAATGAAAAGTGGATCCTGTATGATTATCAGAAACGTCCGTTGATATGGTTGGGCTCAGTCAAAAATGTTGCTTGTGGATGAATAGTGGATCCTTGCCAGCATTACTCACAACAGATTCTTGAGATCTGGCACAAATACTACTACAGAGGTATACTGTCAATAATTGAAAGCGGTGATGGACAAACTCGCTTTCAAACAATCAAATCTAATTCAGATTTATGAATTACTCTAGGCTAGGGGTCAGAAGTTTGTCAAGTGAGAAGCACCAAATTATCATGGAAACAGGATAATAAAGGTACCAAAGAGCCGCATATATGTAATAAACATATTTATGTATATGGATATGGATTTTTAGGGAAAAAATCGACTTCAAACAGATCAATAGGTACTTAGCACACATTATAATAATATTTTATTTAAATTAATAGGTAATCAGGTTAAGATAAAAATTGTAACATTGTAATTTTGTACATAAATCATTATAATTTGTAAACACAATAACTTGATTGCTAAGTAAAATAATATTGTATCATAGGTTCATTTAGAATATTATTAAGAATAAGTAGATAGTAAGTTTATAATTTAATCAGTTAGAAAAAATTGCAAATTTTTGTCCTTAAAATTAAATAAATAATTCATTTTATTTTTCGCTTTTTAGTTTAAATCTCGATGGTTTCCTATGAATTTTTTTTTTAAATTTAAAAATAACAATATCCTATTTGGTGGGTTAAATTTGTTGTTATTTGACGATATCATGCAGTTACTACCAATTAAAAAGCATTGGTGCTTCGAATAACCGCCGAGATCAAAGGTCGAAATATACTTATGGCAACCGTTCTCCTTCTGCGAACTCACCTTCAAGATGCGTCAAAGAAGCGATGTTATTAAATAACTTGCGGTTTGGTGAGCTCACAATCCCACAATTGAATATTTTGTCTGAAAGACGACGAGTTGAACAGGTTGGTGAATTTGCAGATGGTGTTGCAGTTAGAATTTTTCTAACTTTTAAAATTGGTAGATGACTACAACTCCAAAATGACGAACCAACTGCTTCAGTCAAGTCGCGTATACACCTTGTGTGCCATCAATGAGTCGCGAGAGGTTAGTAATCTACGGAAAACGATCACCATCAAATGTTATTCCTGCTGATGCAAATAACTGTGGTGGTTTGATGCATGTATAGAAACCGGGCCTAGGCTCCAGAGTTATGTTGAGCTACATTTCTGTTACTGAGGGCCTGGTCAACGCGGAAATAGGAATCGTGTCCAAGTTTAAATGGCCTGCACTTCACCGTGATCAAATAGAATCAGGCGAGTTACCCGATTCAGTTTTTATAAAATTTGATGACGACATTATTGACATAAAAGTGAAAGATAAAGAAAATTTAGTTGCCATAGCGCCTGTGTCAACAACTGAACAGGAAACTAAAGGCTACGGGGATGTTGAACGGAGAATGCTACCGCTAATCCTCAGTTGGGCGGTTACGATGCATAAACTCCAGGGCACCACCCTAACAAAGCCGTGATTGATTTAGGCAAAAAAAAATTGCCAAGGGTCAAATTTATGTTGCGTTTAGTCGCGCAAAGACACTAGACGGTATTGCTCTTTGCCACTTAGAGCCCAACGAATTGCTTGAGAAACCATATAATGAAAAAGCGTTGCGCGAAATGCAACGAATACGACTGTTGTAAATATTTAAATTAGAACACTAAGACACGCTCCAACTTTGAGAAAAATCAATTGAAGAATCCAACCCTCAGCTTTTTTTGTCTTTTCTTTCCTACAGAATACAGATTTTCCTAATCTCCTAATCGTTACGGAGTTTTACCTTCCATAATCAGCTCACCTGAATAACCTGAAAGAATACAACTATTGGTCTATTCGTACCTATGATATTTAAAGATATATCATCCAACTCCTAACCGCTAAGGAGTTGTACCTTCCATCACCAGCTCACCAACATGAGATGATGACTACCAGACGCAAATACTTGAATAGCATTCGAAAAAATATGTAACACGTAATACGTGCCTTTAAATTTGAGGGTTGCCCTCGATTTCTCTGGAATTCCATCATCAGTATGGGACCATCTCAGGAGTATACCCTATCGAATAATTTTGAAAATTTCTTCTTCAAATGTAGCAAATTTAATTTAAATTTAAATTAAATTTAATTTTTATATTAATTATAATTTTGAAAATCGTTTCATAATTGACAGAAAAATGAGTGAACATACATACAAAAAAAAAATACACAGGTACAGTGGAACATAGAACCTCCTCCTTTTTTGAAGTCGGTTAATAAAATTAAATATATGTACACTACGCAAATACGATATTTTGTAACCACCAGTGAAAACATGTAACTGACTTTTTTATGTTTCACATTCTTTGTATTTTCTTAATTATTGTTTTCCGAATAAATATAAATAAAATAAAAAATAAATTAATAAAATATTATTACGATTAAAAGCCACCGCCCGAGTAGCTTCCTCTGGTTTAACAGCTTAACCGACATCGTAAAATTAACGGTGCTCCTGTAGAAACTAATTACCCACCTTAATTAAGGAATAACATAATCAGATATCCTCGGGCTAAAAATTATTACGGGATTTTTTCAAGAGTAAAACCTCCCAGCGCGCTCTCGCCCTCGCTGCCAGGAAAAGGCCAACGAATCTTCGGGCAGTGAGTAAACACAAAACAAATAGAAAAAATACTTGGGCGTGAAATGATAAACACAGAGAAATTATAATGGCCGGATAAAAAGGGGTAGCGCGCGATTTCATCCCCTGCGAATGGAAGGGTGGCGCTTTTTAGAGCTTTTAAAAAGTGGCATTGTGTTTATCAGACCTTTTTTGCTCTTTATATAAGGTTGTCAAAAGAATGAATTATCATAAATATTTTAGCTGTTGCTTTTTTTTTGTTTTATAGTAGAAATAAATAAATTAGATGTGAATTATTTGAATGGGATTTAAGAAGATTTTCTTCCACAAATAAAAACTATTTAAAATGTTTCAAACAAATGTATTATTTTATAAACGTTTTCTTTGGGTATCTGTAGACTGTTGCACTACGTGGATCTCTTCTGGATAAGGAATGGCTAAAACCACTTCACAGTCCAAATCTACATACTCCTTCACCCAAATTCACTTCAGTAATTCATTGTTTATACATCTTTCATATTGTAGTAAAATTTAACAAATTATTATTAAATATAATTTAAAAATTTATGTTACGTTATCGTTAACTCATTATGAAGCGGTGATAGCTTTATTAATTTCTGTTTAGAAATTAATAAAGCTATCAATAATAATAGTCAAATAATAAATAAACAAATAAATTTATCTAATAGTCCGATTTTAAAGCTGTTCCCTCTATCTTCAGTTGACTCCTCCCCTTCCCTCCCTCCCACCTAGTTCTCTCCCTATCTCTCTTTTTCTTTCCTCCTTTATAAATTTCTGTACCTAGATTAGTCTATATTATAATTGTCCTGAAGTAGGTTGAGTCCAACCGAAAGTAGTTGACAAATATATAGCGATAAAGTGGTTTAAAACATAGTATTTAATTTATTCTTAAATTTCTTATAATGTCAAGCCACAAAGTGTTTTCTTGCTTTGAAAAGTATATATTTTTTAGTTTAAAAAAAGTTACTTACTTACTAGAAAAACTTATTTTCTATTTTTTGCGCGCTTTCTTTTGAATGCGGTCTGGCTATAATATTTATTTCATGTGATTTCATTTCATAAATAGCGCAGATGATAGAAAGTGCGTTTTTTTTATTAATTTTACTCTTAAGATTATTTTGATGTTATTAAATAGCGAATAATTATTTCACAATTATCTATCGATATGTTGATGATAAACTTTAATCTTATTGATAGCAATGATTGAAAAATAACAAAACAAACCATGAAGATGGTCCAAAATTTTAATGTTTATTTTATTTCGTAGATACGCATCCACAATTGTTTTTATATTTATTCCTAAGAAAGGGACTATATTATGAATTGAAATTTGTAATAGTATTACAATATTTGTGTACAATCTACGTACATAAAGGGTTATATATTTTAGCATTTTATTAAAAAAAAATTATACCAGACCTAAAAGGTTTGTGACTTACTTTTTGATTAATTATAACTGCAGGAGATATGGACATCATGATATTTTAAACACTAAATAATATAATTAAAAAAAACGTATTTTGTTTTCACCACTTATATATTGACAATATATAGTGTTGAAAACAAAGTAAATTTTTATGAATACCATTGGCCCTGAAACATATTAATATTTTTAATATTTAAGCTATTTTTGAATAATACGTGAAACAAATATAAATTTGTTTGTTGCTCTGAGCTCTGAGAATGTTTGTAGAGATCCGTCGTGTTATATATATATATATATATATATATATATATAAAATAAACAACTAGATAAATTTGTTAACTTTTTCCAGTATCCAATACAAAAATATATTTTTCAAATAAAAAATGTGTACGTATTGTGTAATACACCTTTTTTAAGTTAAAATAAAATATTTTTTATTTGCTGTGTTTTCTCCGTATGTGTAGAAATAATTGCATGTTTGCAAAATAAATTTTGATTGATTTTAGCTCATTGCATGCGGATTCGTCACAGCTTCGGGTCTGACATGAGCTCCGTGCGAACGACGCCGCCTCTGACGGACGCCCGAGACGCCGCCGAACCGGTCTAGTGTGAGAAAGCCTGACGCACGAGGTCATAAATCACTCGGGGGCGTGACGTCACACCAGCTGTAGAAAGGGTACAATGTTTATTTCAAAGCCGTAAATTTAATATTCAGTATTTGAGAAATGACAGTATTAAGCTAAATAAGATTATGAAAAATTAAACGCAATTTTTCGAGTAATAGTTCGTAAATAGTGTGTAAGTGTTGAAGACTACGATATTGCATTTCATAAATCACATTTTTGTACCTGTATTTAATAATAAGAAAAAACCTAACCAAAAATTAAGTGTTTGTTACATTTGTTATGTAAACCACCCTACTATTCAATCAAGACGTAATATTTCGTGCATTTAGAACAACAATGTATAATGACATTTGTAACAACTGGGATATTGGGTTTCAAAATTTTTGAATATTTATTTTTAGATTTGTTGACGGCCCATGAAGTATCGAAATAAACTAACCCCCGGGAACGTTATATTATACATATAACTCATACGTTTTATTTGTATTCAAATCAATAATTGTTATTCTAAAATTACAAGTTACAGTATTCAAATTAAATCAATAATTGTTAATCTAATATTACAAGTTACAGTAAAACATTATTTTGTTTTCTTGTTACCTTTTAAACTGATTCGATATGCTTATAACATAATTTAAAATATAATAATTCTCAAATTTATACACAAAAAAGTGAATCTGGGCTAAAACATCTCAAAATATCTCACCTTTTTTAATCTTAAATAAATTTAGTCTTCTGGCAATGGTTGTTTGGTTCTACAAACCTTCCTGCAGCTGAAATAAATGTTGACCTCAGAGTTTGGCGTCTTTGTTTAAGTTTTGCGGTATGCAGAGCTCTTGATGATATAGAGACTTCATGTCGCCTTGTACATCAACCAACACACTTTGAATACCACTATTTTTACTTGTATGTTCTGAGAACACAGTTGCTGGATTTTATCCACAGAGGGATGATCATTATTTAATTAAGATTAATTATAAAACTCTCATAGATACAGAGGTACGTATGTATATGGGAAACGAGTATGAATGTCTTTTTATACTCTAGCCTAGGGCTTACAACTTATATGAGCTGGATTAAGTGATCACTCTTAAGAATATCCTCACATATAATACATAGCTTCGTAAAATTTACCTTAATTAAGTTCTATTCTTTCAGAGAAACGGATACAATAAAATTTACGCAAAAGGAATATTGTATGCAAGAATTTTGATATTCCATCCCTGCTGTTGTATTCAGAATTGATGTAATCTATTCAGATGAAATTTCGGCAGTCCAGCGTAAATACTGTTACAGAAGTCCACACGTGATACCATAAATACATATTTGAGAAGACGAGCTACTTCAGGGGGAAGATGTCTTCGAATACTTTTTATCTGTCTCATTTGATAAAAGCATGCACACAAGAGTTACGACGCACGAGAATAATAAAAATCTCAAAGAAACCATTCACTTTCCTCTTGTCTTGACAATTATTTAAAAAAATCATACATTTCAGGATCAGGACAGTTATCAGGATCGAAAAAGTAATAAAATAATAACATAAATCTGTAAAATTAATCTAAATTTTGAAAAAAGTCATTAAAAGAAGCTTGGTAAAATATTTGCGCAAACTTTCAAGTTGTGTTAAAATGATTTGATGTTGAATATTTACGAAAATCATAAATAGAAATTTTGAAAGTTTGTGTTAGTTTAGGCTTACTTTGGATAACAGTTTTGTGCAAACTCATAAAAAATTATGAAATGAAACCGTGTGGAGGATGGCAAGGAAAAAAAAGTGAACTTTAATTTGCAAACTGTAAATGTGATTCAAGAATTTATTTTATATAATGGCAGACAAGATTATTACGATGGCGCATACCAGTGATAATAGATCCATATACTGAAGATATGAAATGGTTCATCACTCTTGATACAATATGGCTTCTCTTACATGAGTTCATGTCTACGAGCAATTTTGAGTTCTAAAATAAATTCCATAAAACTGGCACATGCAACAAGGATTTGCAGTAATATCATTGTTAAATCGCACAATAACAATTATATTACTGCTGTAGCTGCACAAAAATTGAACGGTTTACGCCGAGTTCGTACCAAAGTAGAGAAATTCGGATACGAGATATATAATGTTGTTGTCCTCGCGGCTACGATGGCATTAGCGTGAGTTAGAAATATTTCATACTTAAGCACCGATAAGCTGCGAGAAGTGGTTCTCTTGCACCGAGGGTCAATACGATAAATCATAATAATGCAACACAGAATAATAGCGGAATTCAAAGAAAATATAAGCTGTATGGGAGAGAGTCGTTCTGATTATCAACGGTGGATTGGGTGTAAAAATGGCGCTCGTGCCGACCCGGATTAAGGGCGAAACAAAAAATATACAAAGGGTTGAAAACAAACAGACTTATCGCAAGTAGTGTGTTCAAGGGTGAACTAAACTGGTTTCATTTAAGTAACATATACGTCGTAAACACTCCATATCGCTTCAAATTTTCATTTATTTCTATCGAAGATAATCAAGATTTATATTTTACAATATATGATTTTTATTTAAATGCACTCTAATTGAGTGCCAATATCAGTGATTGATATTGGATCTCAATTAGGCTTAGAGCACATCCTGGGTGTCAGTTTTGAATTTAAAACACGTATTGAGATCAATAAATTGATATTGGTTTAAATTTTAACATAGGTATTTGAGCTTTAACAAACAGCATTTAAAAATTCTTATAAAAAAATAAATGATATATTTTTAAAGAAGACAAAAATAAAATTCCCCACAATTATCAGTACAGGACAAAAATAATGAGTGCTTTAAAAATGTCTAAAATAGATGAGATATAGTTTGCTCCTAGACTATATCTTCTTCTTCTTTTGGTGTCATGTCAGGTCCCCCCAACGTTGACTATCACCCGAGAGAAAGCGTCCCTGTCCTGGGCAGCACGAAACAGCTCTCCAACACTTCTTATGCCCGTCCACTCGCGTATATTGCGGAGCCAGGAAATTTGTCTCCTTCCAACACCTCTACGACCCTCTATCTTGCCCATAAGAATCAGGTGGAGCAATTCATATTATTCTCCTCTGAGCACATGACCCAAATACGATACCTTTCGGATTTTGATATTTGTCAGCATCTCTCTATTCACTCTAGCTCTTTAAAGAACTCTTGTGTTGCTGACCATATCTGTCCAGGGTATCCGGAGCATTCTCCGATGTATCCACATTTCGAACGCCTCCAGCAGGTTCATGATACTCACTTTGAGGGTCCACGATTCCACTCCGTACAGCAGGACTGACCACATATAACATTTGATCAGTCGCTGTCGAAGTTTCAGGTTAAGATTGTCATCGCAGAATATCTGTCTCATTTTGTTAAAAGCAGCTCGCGATGCTTCAATTCTGCATTTGACTTCGGTTTCTGGGTCGAGGTCTTCCGCTAGGATACTTCCAAGGTATTTAAACTTTGTCACTCTCTCTATACCAGCCCCATTCAATGTGAGGCGTGCTCCCGTGTGATCTTGCCTACTAAACACCATGAACTTTGTTTTACTCTAGACTATATAATGAACTTTAAAAAAATGCATCGTAATTAAAAAAATTATTGTGTCTTCAATAATTTATTGAAAATTGCACTATTATATTAATTTCAGTGTTCTAATTTTATCAACTTCTATTATTGATGGATTTGGCGTTAAAACTGTAAAAAATATTTTTGATGGTCATTAGATAATATTAAACTTCTTAGTTACATCTATAAAATTATTTTAAAATTCATACCTATGCTACCGCGAGTTAATATGCGGTATCGTAGTATGAATTTTAAAAATTGTTTATATGGATCCTTCGTTATATCTCTTTCCAGTAATTAGTATCATTAACGTAATTGCTCGAATAAAAATCATCAACAAAAAAATATTTTGTACGTGTTTAGAATATAACTAAGTCAAAATTAAATCGTATTCAATATCCAATTAAAATATTTTACAAATATTAGGGCAGGTAGAAACGAAAGGTCATTTTTCATTAACACTTGGTTCATATTTTGTCCAAGGGATTTTTTTCTTCTCTGCTAATGATCATTACTGGGTTAGTACCTTTCGTTAACTCTGGAATGTTATTTTGTATTCACTGATGGAATAACGAAAGCGGGGGTTTTCCGTAATGAGAGGTTACATAAAGGAATATTTATCATAAAAAATAACCAGTAAAACTAAACAGCTCAGAAAATCAATTATGCATACGGAAGCGAAGGGTGGACTAGGGTAGTGTTAAAATATGTGGTGCTGAAGTGACTGAAAGTTGAACAGAAGGAGCTGCACATTATAGTAGAAGTTGTAAAACAAAAACACTATAATGAATACCATCGAAAAATTAGACGAAATCGTATCGGTTACATTTGTAAAAGCTAGATAAATGAATAAAACAGCTAGCTAATGAAAAGAATACAACAGAAAATAACAGAAAAACAAGGTCTTCTTTTGGTGGGGGGAGGGGTATGATAATGCCTTGATTATACATTTCTACAGCATTTAGTCAACTTTTTGAGAAAACTGCCCAAAATGCTCGTTGTAAAGACCTTTTAAGATTTTGTATTATCATTGATTCGCTTCTTAATTCCAATACCCATCTCTCCTCCATGTGTACTTGTGTACAATTTACAAAAATAATTCTCTAATTTCCTATTATTGCGAAAACACATCTTTTTTTTCTTTTATTTATCTGTGATTGGTATTGCTAACCTTCAGATCTGAACTTTTTAATTCTTCAACATTTGGGTGGTCGGCAAACCGGCGAAACACTCAGCAATCATAAAACCCCTCTCAATAATAAAAATGAAACATTATACCCATCTAGATTGAGAGGCGAGTTCAAATCCAATAAAAGCAAATAATATGGTGACATATGGTTGTGCTATCTGTGTAGAAAAATTTATGAGTCTCTGAATTATTCTTAGCAATATTTTTTTATCAAAGATTTATTGTTTTGGTTTTATTATCAACTAGTATTACTACGCGGTTTCGTCCATTTTTTGATTATATAGTATATTATATACAGTAGAGAGGCAATCTTTTGTGAAACGTAAAAGATATCATCCTTCTGGAATCCCAAGGAATTTACGAGATACCATGCGGTAATTGCGATAAAAGTTACATTGGACGAACCAACAGGAAGATATCCGCCAGAATAGCCGAACATGCCGTGGACGTAAAAAACAAAAAGTTCACGTCATTTCTAGCACAGGATGCTATGACAGAAGGTCATAAGATCGATTTTGATGGAGTATCTACGGTTGCAAGCTTAAATAATGATACGGCAAGGATCTATAGAGAAGCAATCGAAATATACAAGACCCAACAGCCTAAGCAACAGAGACGACAGTATCAGATTACCGAACATTTGGCTAAATATATTAGAACATAAACCAATTCACCAAAAAATACCCATTGTTAACAAAGACATTAAAACTCATTAGCGCCGAAAAAATTTCAAACCCCTCAAAAACAGACAGAATTCTAAGGATTAATGTAAATAACGTACTACAAAATTATTCGAAGTAAATTTATTTGGCTCTGAGCTGTCGGCCTTAAACAACGTGTTTTCACGACACTTTAGTTAAAAGAGCGACACTTCAGTGATAAGTCACCCCACCTGAAGATGAACAGTGTGATCTGTTTGAAACTTCGGGATTACAATGGTCCTTCTCAGGACCAACTGACGCGGGATTACCGAGAAAAGTCTTTTAAATTCAATCCGTGAGAATTTCAAATTAAACGCAATATATATTGTGAAATATTTATTCGGAATACCTACCCTGGATAAGAATTGTACGTCTATCAGCACTGCGTCCGCTCTTTCGCCAGAGATAAACGTGGCGCCGGCCGGTTTTCTCCAGGACATTTTTTCTGAATCCGACCGCCACTCCGAGGTGACAGCTGGGCGGTCTTTCCACGAAATCTCTCGATGATCTTTCTAAGACCATAAGGGCCCTATGGATACGTGGACTTTTTCCACACGACATGGCAGGCTTGCCGTGTCCATCCTGACGAAACCGGCATCATGAAGACCTGCTGAAGGACCCGAGGATGCAGGGATCGAGGAGAATTGGACCCCTACGAGCCTTGGATTTCTCTGCCGCATGCGAGCTGCGGGCAGAGAAATGGTGACGCCAACTATCCATATAAAGTAAAACTACAATACCATTTTTAAACCGTATCCATTCATGAGATACTTCAGTATGCATCGTAAATTTAAAAAAATTCAACCTTTTTAAATTTAAATTTCAAGACCCAAGCTTTCTAGGGACGCTGAAGGTCTTTCGGACTTTAATTAAAGTGTTGTCCGTGCTCTGATAAATTCTAAATTATCTTTAGTATAATTGTAACATTTTTTACCAAATTATCTCTATCTTGTCATTGGTCTCATAAAATCTGGCTAGATTCGCGAATATCACCAACAAGTTATAAACTCATTTTGTCATTTGTCGGGAGAATCCCTTCTTGATTGTGTTAGTTTAGTCAAATAACCTGGATTCAAATATTGCCATGTTGGGGAGACCATCCATCTACCATAAATTCATTTTTTTCAAGTACAATCTGCAGGTTTTTGAGTAAATGCAAGTTTTGTTATGTCAGGGAAACCATCCCGTCTAGGTAAGACTTAGTCTTATTTCTGATCTATTTGCAACAACTGTCAGCTTGAAAAAGTGCCAAATTTGAGTTTTTTTTATCATAATCTATCTGCAACTTTATTCAATTTAACTTTTGTCAAATCGCCGAAATTCCAGATGTTCACATGTTAGTTTTTTCCTTATATAATTTGAAGTTTTTTTATTATAATCCACCTGCATCTCTTATTTTGATTTAACTTTTGTCAAATTTGCAGAGATTGCAAATGTTCACATATTAGTTTTCTTTATAAAATTATGACCTACCAATAAGTTGTAAGTTTACTTTACCACCGGGTAGAATTTTGTTCACATAAAATCCCCATCCATGGCACTCCTCCAGAGAAAGTAGATTTCCATCAGGAACGCAGTTGTAGCGCAGGGATCAAGAAACGTATAAACAACTCCCGAGAAAAAAACACAGAAGCGGATGATAAATTTCAAAAATAAGAAATTCAACAGCGCAGGACAATAATGACAAACAAAAGTCTTCATTGGATTCAAACAAATAAAACGTGGTAGGTACACACTTCTAGTTTGTAGGATGAAATAATTTTTTATCCAGACGGCCATAAACGTGCACGTCGATTAGATAGCGATGAAGAGTTTTTCATTTTTTATTTGAATTTGGATTTTTCATACTTGTAACCTGACATGTTGATTGACTTCTCAGTTTTATTGCTTTAAATTTACTAAGAATTTTAT
This sequence comes from Agrypnia vestita, assembly GCA_016648135.1. NCBI lineage: Eukaryota > Metazoa > Arthropoda > Insecta > Trichoptera > Phryganeidae > Agrypnia > Agrypnia vestita. The sequence continues at coordinate 49,950 of JADDOH010006821.1, read as the reverse complement.
AACACGAAAAATTTAAAACCGAATTAAATAATAACGTCGCATATAAAAAGTTTGGTCCCCAACAGTTTCCAAGTACCTACTTATTCAAAGGATAACGACAAAAACGATGTGCTTAATTTTTGTTTCAACTCTTACCGCAAATCCCCAGTTGCTGGAAAATTTGTTGGTACGGTTTTGCCTTATTTTGATATTGCCGCAGTGACCACTCGAAATAATTTATTCCGTCAGTTTCCTTCGACTTTTTGCCGTTGTAATGTCTCGCTCGGCTTTGCGATAATCTTCTGTGTACACGTTTTAATAATTACGGTACACAAGAGCGAGATTACACGCTCATCAAGTCTGCTCTCGCCACGCGCAATAAAAATTTCAGCCGAAATGTCCCGGCCAATACGGCGTACCCTCGTCCATAAAGTAAAAACAGTTATTTAAAGAGATTACGAGCTTCGTATGAGGTGAAGCCGAAGTTCATAACACTCCAGTGAAATTATGTCCTCGAATTTACGAAAAGTTACCGAGTCTCGTAATTTTTCATCAATTAAGTTATTTTTTGACCAAAAAATGAGAAGTAAATGTTGTTACTGGAGTATAATTTCAATGAGCTTGGTATATATCTACATACTTTATTTATGTATTTTATGATTAAATCAGTCGATTTAATCTGGAACATGAGATGTCCGGGGAGTGGAGTACAGTAACGAAACTTTATTAGCGTTCTAGAGCGAAACTGAGCAAAATTTGGAAAAAAAATATCGCCGTGAGGGGATGGGATGACCATGTGAAATGTATCATCTACATATAACTTATGGCATTATAAAGAAGAAACGGTATAATCTTGCGAATGAGTGTTTTTCGCTCTTCATCTATACCTATAAATCTCAATGTCTGTCTGTCTGTCTGTTCTCTATACAAATCTACACCTTTTGTCCAATTTGACTCAAATTTTGCATACTTATGCTTTAGGACCCGGCAGGTAAAGAAGGCGATATTTCTTCCTCCACTATTACCCCTTTCCCACCCCCTAATATATTTTCAATGTAAATCTGTACCGTTGGATCGATCGGACTCAAAATTTGCAAAATTATTCTTTAAGACTAGTTGGATATATATACAACATTTCTTATTCCCGCTCTACCCCACCCCCTCCCCCAGATACATTTTCTGTACAAATCTACACCGTTTGACTGATCTGACTTAAATTTTGCATACGTATTCTTAGGAACCCGTTGGGTAACATAGGTGACAGTGACATTTCCCCCTCCAACTTTATTCTCATCCCTCTGACATTTTTGCATGCAAATCTGTACCGTTTGACCGATCTGACCCAAATTTTGCAAACTTATTCTTTAGGACCAGGTGGATAATATAGGTGACATCTTCCCCTCTCCTCTACCCCCTCCATGATATATTTTCTGTAAAAATCTACACCGTTTGACCGACCTGACTCAAATTTTGACACGTAGTCTTAGGGACCCGGTGGGTAATATAGGTGACATTTTCCCTTCCCTCTCTAACCCATCCCCTCCCCCAGATATTTTTCTATACAAAGCAACACCGCTTGACCGATTGCATCCAAATTTTGCATACATATGCCCGAGGGGAAAAATAGGCAACATTTCTTCCCTAGACATCCTATCCATCCCAGCTTTGATTAAATGGAAACATTTTTTTAATTAGAGGCTTTGCAAAACAATGGAATCGTTTTTTCTCCCACAAATTTGTTTTCAACTTAATTTTTAATCCATGCAACTACGGGTAAGAACAGCTTGTTATTTGTATAATACAATTTGTATTACGAATATTTATTTTCAATAATCCCACCCAGTAATTAAGTACGCGATTATGAATACAGAACCCATGGCTTTTTCATTTCTCTCCGGCACAAGTTATTCCGTGAAGGCGTGATGTACAAATCTCCTATTTGGCTCCCGAGGAGGGGAGGCCAGAACTTACAATGCATCCGTAGATCACGCCGGGAATCGAACCCAAAACCTCCGATGATGCCCATTGAACTAAAAGGCCCAACTACCATGTACTCAGCAACACAAATAGCAGTCGACTGATACCCATGAAGGACCTGTTTATTTTCTGGTTTGTGTCTTCTCGAGTATTATGCCGTGTTTTTACGACCATTCTGGCCGACGTTTTGGATTCCATTGCAGGGCTGATGTGTTGATCATATCACATCAGCCCTGATGATGGACCCTGCAATGGGATCCGAAACGTCGGCCATAAAGGTCATAAAAACACGGCATGATACCCCAGAAGACGCAGACCGGAAGATTCTGAGTGGTCGTGAAAACCTAAGAACATTAACAACTAAGAACCTGTATATTATTATATTGAATTACATTAACCCTTATTTTTCCCACCTCTGTACATAATAGATACATATGTCGCTATCAAAATAACTACCTCACCAATTAAAATCAATTAAAAAAATAATTAATTTCTCATCTATCCTCTCCCTCCCTTTCCTGTAACATCTGCGTAGACAGCCCCGTCAGAGCTCGGAGCTGCCGGGAGTGTGTGGACCCCCAGCGCGCGCTGGCCCGCGCGCCGCTGTGCTGGCGCGATGCAATTATGCCAGTTTCAATTAATTTTTTTGTGCAAGTCACCAGTTCAATTTGAGGAGCTTTACAGAACTGACTGCCAGTGGCGCAGCGGAAGAAGGATGAAAAATCATAAGGCTTATTTTATTTTATGAAGAGGAAATAAAAATTTCAAGATTTCTTTCAATTTATAAGAAAAGCTCGTTCGTTCATTCATTATGTATTTTTTTCAACAATGTTTGAACTTACATAAACAACAATGCTTGTCGTGTTCGGAATTATATTTAAAATATATATTAAAAGTCTTTCTTCAATGTAGGTATCCATTTTAAAAATAATTAAACAAATTTTCATTTATTACCTTATTATGACGTAATGAAATTTTACCTTATTATTACGGAATAACTATGTTTTCTGTACATAACTTATTGTGACATCATAATCGAAACATTACAATGTTCTTAGTTGTAAATCTGAAAATTTTGGGTACTGTAGTACGTATCAAGAATATTGAACAAGATCTCTAGTACTATTGTTTTATTAGAAAACAACAATAAAAACAAATATCTATATTTTCACTAAAAATCTCAAGGTGTACATTGATTAATGATTGAAATTCAAAACGGATTAAGTAAAAAAAGTCATAATTATTGAATTCGTGATGTACATTCTGCCTTTCAACATATCAAATGCCAATGGCAAACAGCTTTATATTTTCAAATAGAAAAAAATCGTCTCTCCGAACATATTTTGCTGCCGTGGAACATTCTCTTGCTAGGGGAATGAATTAATATTAAATGTCAAACACGTAAGCCACCTTATTTACTAAAAATATTAAATAACTTTCTTCGAAAATTGCAATTCACAATATAAATATGATTTCATTAAAACATAAATATATATTTTTTGATAACTTTATTTCAAACCCAATTTTATATCTGCTAAGTAAACATCGTAAATAATATTTTTCTAAAATGCCAATTAATATTTTCGTTACATACTAACAGAGAATACTTCTTACTGATTTATTAGTTTTTTAAATATGCTATTTCAATTATTTTAAAAGGGTTAGGTACACAGTTACTGCTAAAATACCAATGTTTTTTTGAGATAGTTAGTATTATGTTACGTATGCATTCATTTACCGTAGGTACATAGTAGAGTCACAAAAACACTCTAATTTTTTTTTTTTAAATATAGACTTTTTACATTTTGAAATGATTATTTTCTGAAGATAGGCAGTCACTGCACTCAAGCGGATGGTATTGACGGGTCATTATATGATATCCCATGACACACCAGCGGCGTTCACGGGGTCACACGCCGCCTGCTCCTCCTGCCCGAACCACCGCGGTAACAGATGGGGCGATCGGCCACCAGTCAGTGGTCAGCTCCTGACTAAAAAAACAAGTCCCTTTTCTAGAAGCACTTTTAATGCAGCTAGATCGTTAAGCTTAACTATTATTAATTTTTGTTTTTCCTTTAAGTTATTACGTAAACTATGATTTCATAATACTTCTTGCATGTATATTTTTTTAATGTATATTTCTAAGTTGCTTTTCTATATATCTAATTTTTCACTCTTATCTGTCAAAATGAACACGTTTCGTGAAATATATTTTTTTCTTCAGGTGATAAAAAACTAACCATTTTTTATGTTTTTATACCACTTTTAAAATGTGCCCACAGTGCTATTATAATGTGAAAAAAATTGTTATTACTTAAAAATAACTAAATCACATTGAGTAAGGGATTAAAATAAATAAATTTTTCTAGTGGTTGACAAAGCTGTTGCCTAGAACAAGAAGTTTTAACTTTTTCCATAAAGTGCTAAAATGAAAAGGCGCGTTGCTGTAAATTTAGTATAGGTACATGTAGACTTTTGTGACATTTATGACATTAATATAACAGTTGATATGTATGTAAGTGAAAATATGTATCAATTATTTTGTTAAAGTGCTAAAAAAATTTATCATCATGAATGACACCTTAAAGACACAAAGGCAAAAATGATCACGGTGTTGATAAAAAATTAGGACTTTTTATTTTACACATAAATAATTTTGGTCTGAAATTGAATAATTTGGAATCATTAGAAATTAGTAAAGCATGTAATAGTGAACAAAATATTATTAATAATCTATTAAATTTAACTACTAGCCCAGTTCTAAAAATGTTTCCAGTAATTGCGAGTAATCAAGAACTTCAGCAATAATATTTAAAAATAAATTTTCAAATAATTTAGATAAACAAGTATATTCATTTTGGTATTTTGACATACGAGTATATATAACACCCTGACAATGGAAAGGTATTTCCGAAACATGTAGGTGTAATTAATCAAATAATATAAGTAGATTTATACAAATAATACAATTAATATTTTTAATTATTATTTTCTTTAATGAAATTAACAAATTATTAAACACGTATGATGTATGCTCTTCGTGTTAAGACGAGATCCATGAAAAACTATAAAAGGCGAAGGCATTTTAAAGGAAAGTATTAATATGAATAAAACCCTTAAAATATGTATGAATTATGAACGTCGGAAAACCATAATTTTACAAATCATGCATTTGAAAAGCTGAAATACGTGAATAATCTTATTGTTGTGCAATTTCGAATCAACCGCAAACTAAGCACTTGTAATAATAAATACATACACATTCCGACATCAAAGTAGAATATAATAAATTATTTCGAAATGCAGTTCATGTCTATTGATAGATATAATACATATATTATATATAGTTTTGATTGTGCTTTTTATGTTAGTTTTTTATAAATATATTTTGTCAACTTTACTTTGATGGTCTCTATTGTATTTTTATTTATTTATATATTTGATTGAATGTACATAATGGTGTAAATTACATATCATATATTTGAAAACGTTTACCCACTTTTAACAGAGAATTTAATTGTTGTGTTTAAAAATGGGGGTTAGTGAAAAGTTAGTGAAAAAAGATATAATGTGTGACATTAGATTAAGTAATTAAGATATAGACAAGGAAATATTAGATTAAGTTACATTAAGTAAGTCAGACATCGTTCAATTTAAATCAAAGGATAACAAAAATGTAATAAAAGCTGAAATCGAAAAAAATAGCGAGCTCTGTGCAGAAGACGGACATAAAAAAAAAACACTTATACTTTTCAAAGGAGTAATAAAAGGAGTGACCGAAGATGAATTAAATGATTCATTAAAGCTTCAGAATAAATCATTATAGATGTCTGAATGTTAAAAAATTAAATATAAAAAAGGAATCGAAACAGTCTCTTGGTAAACCTTGTCTGTCAGGTCCTACCAAGCACATGGAAAATTTTGACGAATGTTGGGAGGGTGCACATAGGATATCAAAGCATTTTAGTTGAAGACAAGTGTGGTTTTTAGTAATTTGTTCTTTGTTTCAGAAAGCACCTTTATCTTTTCAATATGTACTTATATGCATATCAATTCTTCCGGGTTTGGCATGTAGATAACTTTGTGCAGTTTATTTATGGTGTGGCGATTTAGGTTTATTTTAGGTTAATTTTGAGTTTGAGATATTTTCAGCATATTATACCCTGAAGGATTTAAATATTAATTTAATTTAATTACTTATTATCAATTTATCGTAAAAGTTTATTGTGTAATTATAAATTACGTCATATTCAAAATGTTAATTGTAATTTTCAAAAAGTTCAAAATTTTCTTACTTTTGTGTGTGTAGAAATGTAGCTATTAAAATATGTATTATTATTATATTATATTGAACTCATCTTTACACAGGCATGTTAATGCATATTCTTTTTATTATTGTTTTTTATATTTTGTAAACCAACATTTTAATTCTTTTTACTTTACATTTATAATGTTTATTTGAAAAACTTTATTACCGTGTATTTTATCAAAATATTTTTTTAAAATTATTATTATTATAATAACAATATTATTCATAGAGTCCAAAAACAGTGTGTCACATAAAGTCTTTTATTCCTTCAAACATAACATAATTTGCATCGTTCACGATGCTTCGTATTCGTGCTGACATCACCGGCCAAGCCGCCGAGCGCCCGCACTCATGATGACGTCACCGGTCTCATGGTGATCGTGTCGAGCTATGAAACTCGCCTTTGTTGATCTTCAAAAAGACTCTTTTCAGGGCCACATCTTGCCCTGTCCGAAACATTTTTTATTTTTTTAAATAGAGATGCGAACATGAAATACATGTCACATCAATATTCTTACTATTTTCAAACTAAGCTAAACGCTTGAAAATATGACTAACTTGCTGGAGTGAGGTTCGTACCCGCGACCATTGAATCATGAGGCGAGTATCCTAACCGCAAGACCAACAAGTCACTTATCTCCGAATCTGTTGACATTTCACCCAAAGTGTAAATAATATTTTCTATTCAAGATTAAATGAGTAATACTACCCTAAAGTTTTTGCTACTAGCTACGACACACCTTATGTATATTTATATAAATAAAATTGTCTTTCTTAAAAAATAAATTAGGAGGGTATTGTTATAACATTTAAAAGTATGTATATACTCGTACATTGATTGTTATTGATAAGATTTTTTTGATTATTTTTTATTATTTATTATGATTAATAATAATTATTATTATAATTTTAATTATTGTCAAATAAGTTACAAGTATTGTTAGATGTGAATACATAATTCATATTCTATAGCTTCTCTGCAACAGGAATTTTAGATTATGTTTCCACACAGGCAGTTTACCAATCCATTTTTTATTACGTAAACCTCGATGACCACTAAAGTACAACTGACCGAAAAAAATATATATGCTCAAATATACACTGTAGGTACTAATGCTATTTTTTTTCTCTGAAAATGAACATGGCATTATGAAGATTTTTTTCCCTCATCAATTGTGATTATTCGCACGTAAAATTCATTTCACGAAAAAGGCTAACACAATTAAAAAGTGCAGTGTACGTTTTAGGTTTTTTGCCATTTGCTGCGCCGGACTTCTGCACATGAATTTGGCGCAATTCATTGAAATTCTGCGGAACCCACGGATATAATTCGATTTCATAATATAAGTTCTTGTTCCACAGAACGTAGTGTGCCTATAGCGTGCCGTAGAGCGCCATAGCTTAAAACAGTGCACTATCTGGGTAGAAAATGAGGATTCTCGGTTTTATGGAGAATTATTTTTAATTAAAAAAGTTCATTAAAATTCACAAAAAAAATTAATTTATATACTTTCTTTGTGTAATTTCCATAATACATAATATTCTCATTATTAAAATCTCCTTTAATTCTTCCTTTCAAAACAATTTCAATTATTCTCAATCATTACACTTTCAAATTTCTTACACACTAAAAAATTTATCATACTTTTACCTTTCACCTTTCATCCATCTTCATACCTCAGACTCCCAAATATATTTTGATGACATTTTGCCTTACAACATAAATACATCCATATTATATTGTAACGAGTTTCTAAAAAAATGTTCGCACTGTCAGAACCCCTGGTAATATTTCACTTGGAACAACACTATCATAAGATCAAGAACGGTCCATAACGATCTAGGGTGATCTACAACGTCTACAAATGTCTAGAAATGCCTGGTACAACCAAGCAACGACCGGAACCTTCTACTAAATACTAGAATAATCTAGAAAGTATGAAAATACATCGTTTTTGTGTAAAAATACGGAACTAGGCCTTGGCGCAAGATTTGTTATGATTGATAGTTAGATTCAGGGCGAAGTACGCGCGAGCCGTGAGACGACGCCCAGGGTAGAGGCGATAGATATGGAGCGGAATGACCGAACGAAGTGCTTAACTGGCTATATAAATAGGCGTTAAATATTACATGCATATTAAATATAACAATTGAATGGAATATTCTAATATTCTAATAAATGTTAAATACGTGTAAAACGGCAATAATTAAGTGTTCAGATTATTAAGATAAGATAATATAAGAACAGCGTTGAGTGACATTGTACGTTGAATAATTAATTAATCATTATAATTGTTATAAATTAACTTTGTTTAAACCACTTATTTATTGAAAAAAATGTTTCGAAGCCAATGGCTTCTTCGTCATGAAAACAAAAATAATATTTAAAAATCGAAGTAAAGATCAAAATATTAAAAAGTTAAATATTAAATATACAAGTTAAAAAAAATAAAAAATAAAATTAATCATTAATTTATAAATCACTAATTAATTTCCAGTGTTTTCATTCATTCCTCCAGCAGCCATGACACGTGATAATGTAGAACTATATAAAGTGTAAATAATCTGCATGATATGCAGATTAAATTTATAAAATCTACAGCGACATTTTAATTTTAAATAGTAAACACTCCTTTGAATATCGCGTATAATTTTAAACAAATGATAAATAGTAACAAATAGTAAATAAAGGTTATAATTCTATTCAAACAAGCGTTTATTTTCTTTAATCTATTCATATTATATGAAAATACTATTAGTTAAAAAGCATGACTGTAAATAATAATAATGAATTATATTTATTTTAATAGCATCGTTTAATGATTTAGATCATTTTCAAGAATTTCTGTGAAAAAAAAGTTTTTAAACCACTGGAATAGTGTAAACATAAACAAATTAACTTAAATTACGGACACTCGAGACTGAACATACTTTATGTATCTTCTTTTTTCCTAGTGTCGTGTCAGGTCTCCCCAACGTTGACTATCACTTGAGAGTAGATCTCTCTATCTCCGTCATCTATCCACCGTCCTTATTCCTGTCATATCTAGTATTTATTATGTTTTCATATGATTTATTAAGTATTTTTATTAATTAGTATTATAGTACTGTTACTAGTACTGTAGTAAAAAGGAATGTAAATAATTATTATTGTAGTACCGTTACTTGTATAGTAATAATAAAACTTGGTGTAGTAATAATTAATGTGGTACTAGAAGATGACATACAGCAATACATTAATAAAATAAAATGTATTGAAAATTTTTATTTGATTGTATCTTAATTTAAATCGCTGTACCCACGTAAATATCGATTCTTTCAATAAAAATTCTTCTAGAAAATAGTATTTATAATATAATAATACGTTTTTTTCAAAAAATACTACTTTATCTGCGATTTTCAGCCAAAATGGGTTGCTTGTCCGATATTATCTGTCACATTTAATCGGAAAGTTTGCGCTTATATACTCATAATATCAATAAAGTACTGTGGGACTTTCCAATTTAAGTCCGGCGCTTAGTTCAGGTCACCATTTATTTTATAAAATATTCATTATTTGATTTCAAAACTATTTGACATATTGAAACTCACTTTGTCAAAATGTCAAATAATTTGATAGTTACGATCGCATTTACCTAGCAACGGAACTAATAAATAAGGAAGTGCCCCGGTACACCTGGTAATGCTTTTAATCATCACACCCTACAGACAAGGTACCCAGACTTCTCTCGACGAGTTGGAAGATATTTTTTTTACCGGTACGATGTTTGCATGTAGAATGGAGAACTCCTAGTATTAGAATGAACGGGATAAGGGAGGATCTTGTTGATTTTCCAATAAGTATAATTCAAAGTATAAATATATTTCTCAGTCTGCTCCTGGCAGCTCTTCCTTGCTGGGAACGCGATAAAATAATAACGACCCCCAGTGTTTACGCGGCCATAAGCGCATTAGGAGAGTCAATATTTATTGAATATTTTCCATCAGCTATTATTATTAACCGATTGTACGTTGGAAGACTTCTCAGACAGCTTATTATACTTGAAATATGTAGCTACTTACATTTTTTGCAATTAAGCAATATGGTAGAGTTTCTTTGGAACTAACCTGATCTTACATCGTCATTTCATTTTTTCAACATTTATTTATATTCTTCTTCGGCGTTATTTATTTATAAATATAATTTTGAATTCTTAATCATCTGTTACTGTACACATCGATAAACTCGTCATCTTCCGGAGGGAATACTCAAATGTCTCCCGGATCTTCTTCTCTGTCTAATTCCCCTCATTCAAATTTAGCATGCAACAACCACTATGAAATACTTTTATTTATTTAGTTGAAATTATGCCCGATGTCACCCGTAAATGACACCCAATGGTCGCAAGCATAAACTGATATAACTAATGTTTGTGTAGCAATAAGAATATCTTTAGTGCACATTTCTATTTAATATGCGCTTATCAAGCACACTGCGCGAATAGGAATAAATTGATCCATTTGCTATGCCGATTTGACGCGACGGAATTCTGATTACTATAATATTCGCACTGTGAATATAAAAACAGATTCTATCTAATATGCGTTAGAGCATGTATTTTTAAACTCCACTTATGATTGCACGAATAATCGTACTGCAAACATGAAAAAAAAACCTCCAGAGTGCGTGAGAGCATTTGTTTTAAACTTGTCTTATTATATATAATAATTGCACTGTGATCATGAAAACATCTTCTTATCGGTAGTAAGCTTGCACCTGCTTGAGGATTTGTTAACGTGGGAAGCTGCCTCCGATTCAGGCTGCTTTCTAGAGGCAGAAGAAGACGCAACTGAATTTTCCATAAAAGTTTCTTTTTTGGAGACTTGCAAAGTTAATATTTATCATTTTATGCCAACTTGTGTATGACCCGTTCTAACATTTATTGTTAAAAGTGGGTAAGTTTGTGTTGATTTGCAAATATAGATAAATTCAGTTACGGCCTCAAGTGCCTTAAGTGGTAAATGTTTGTTGATTACGAGTATAATTTAGTAACGAGTTTCAAATTTAAAAAAATAATATTATTATTTTGATAGAATAGTTGTAAAACACACAGACACGCTTTTCGCTCTTTTGACCTTTTCATAGTATTTTGTTTTGTTAATTCTTTCAATGAATTTATGTTAGGTATATGAATTTATAGATGGTATCAATGTGGTACCTAAATATATGTAAGGTTTTTCTTAGCAGAGGGCTTTAGAAATTTTTGAGGTAAACCGGCGTAATCTTCACAAATTGAATACATTAAGAAAACATACTTTTTACAATATTTGGTTCCGCAACCTTCTGTCGCAAAAAGCAGCCCTCGATTCGCCGTCCAGCACCACCACAGCAGGCCACTTCACGCATTTGTCACTTACAATCAGAGGTTTGCCAATTGATATCTACATTCACAATATTACAATTAATTACTGAAATAAATTTCTTCGATTTAAATTTCATAAAATTAATTCTAAACGGTATGACGTATTATGCAGCATTATAATGTCAGGGATGAAAATTACTTCTTGCTTAAATATCTGCTTATTATTTTCAAAGGACTGAACAGTAAGTAGATTCCTTTATCTTTACATCACTTCATCCTTTTCCTCTATTTCCAACTCACTTAATAATTATTTCGCACCTTCATCGTCAAAATCTAAAATTATTGACTACATCGCTTTCTCATCCCGCTCCTAAAGTAATCCTTACAAAGCGGAGACGAAGCTTTAATTATGAAAATCTCATAAAGGATCCAAAGTTGTGCGATGATTAATTAAGAAAAATACTTCACCTACTTAGAGAAAATGGGCTCGTAATTAAATCTGTAGTTAAATACAGCCATTAAAGGAATCCTGAGGAAGGGGGAGTACTGGCGAGCGATTGGACAATCAAAGATGAGATTTGTTTTGTAGGCACCCTTTGTTCACATTGATTTGAAATCAGTCGACTCTTTACTTTTTGTTTTGTTTTCCGCAACAATTATCCGATGGAAGTTCCAATAGAAGGTTTAGCTTCGTTTGAAAATAGTAAGAGTATTGATGTGACACGTATTCCGTGTTCGTATCTCTATTTAAAAAAAAAAAAAAAAAAGGCTCAATGGAAAGAAGAATAACAAAATAAATATATTACATCGCAGATTCAAAGAATAATTCATTCGAATTTTTTAAAGAAAATCTTTGGTCTGCGCATGTATTTTTGTGAGGTAATTCATACTTCTAATTGCATAAAAAAGGGGACCCTGAGAAGCCTGTTATCCCACATACGAGACAAACTTCTCACTAAAATTATCACGAACCGTTCAATACTTGAGCATACCAACCAATAGAACAAGCTGGCTTTAGAAAAGGTTTTGGAACTACGGACCACATCCAAACCCTATGCCTACTAGTAATTGAGAAAGTCATAGAATATAATATAAAAATTCATCTTGCATTTATTGATTATTAAAATGCCTTGGACTCTGTAGGATAATGGGGAATAATAAACGCGCTAAATAAGCAAAAAATGACCCCAGATACTCAAGGCCGATCAAATTTATCTATGATCGTGCAATAATGACTATAAAGAAGATGATTTCGTAAGAGATATAATCAACCAAAATGGAGAACTTAAACAAACCATTACCTCTGATGAACAAGTCCAAGCAGTCAAGGTCAAAAAATAATAAAAAACAGGAAAAATAGTGATCAAGCCAACTTTATTGTAGAAACATCAGGAAAAATTAGAAAACCACTCATATTAAAAGCAAGAGTCAATATTGGCTTAGTTTGGGCCAGAGTTGAAGATTGTGATTCACTCGTGCAATGTTTGGGCTTCGGACATACATCAAAAAGATGCCTGGACAGCATGAAGAAACCTAGATGTAAGCACTGTGCTGACGAACATAAAATACAGGAATGTAATAATACTGATGATGCACTAAGCTGTCAAAATTGTATTAGAATTAATCACTGAAGCGGTTTCAAAACCAATATAAAACATAAAGCTAATAGCAAGGAATGCCCGCATCGTATAAGGATGTATAAGCAAGCCCAGCAAAGAATTGATTATGAGTAAGTATCATTGACATATATACTAACAATCTCATTTACTTAAAAATGGATGATGTTTTAATAAATGGAATTGATAGCATGATAAACATCAAGGATTATATATGTGAAAATGCAGAAGCATGCAATGAAATTTTTAAAAGAAATCCTGACACATTTTCAATACTTCACACAAATATAAGAAGCATACAAAAAAATTTTGATGAATTTATTATTACTTAAACTTGATAAATAAAAAGCCTGAATTTATAGTGTTAACAGAGGCACACATAAATGCATACAACATTCAAGCAAAATTTGACATTCCACACCATACCTACTACGCAACAACAATCATAATAAATAAATGCTGTGGTATTGCAGTTTTTGCACGAAGCAAATATGACAATCTCATGGTTACAGAAATACCCATGCAACATACTACCTGCTTAAATATTAAAGATAGTACCTACCAATTAATTACTGTTTATCGCACTCATATGTCGGAACGGCTTCTATTTATCAATGAAATTGAGAAAATTCTTAGAGGAATACCTCCAGCCATATAAAAACTATACTTGTGGGATATATTAATATTAATATTGGTTAAAATGGAAATGCTTGTGGTCAAGAATTTTTAAATATGATGACACAAACAAATTACAAATCATGTGTCAACTCATTCACACGAGAAATACCTGGGCAGACTCTATCTTGTATTGACCACATTTGGTCCAATTATAGTGATATTGACAAAATTTTGTCACTAGTATGGAAAACAAATATTACTGATCATTATTCATGCATATTTATATATAATAAAATAAATAAAAATGATAAAAAAAACACAGAAACTGTTCAGCAATAAGTTCAGATAATTTATATTTAAACTATGAAACATTGAGAACAAAACTCACAGAAGAAAATTGGTATTCGACAATAAATTCAGAAGATGCTGAAACTTGTTCCGTAAATTTTGAAAAAACATTACTCAACCGTATAAATAAAAGTAGCTATCCAAAAACTAGCCGAACAAAATCCAAATATAGATTTATCAAACCGTGGATTACACAAGGTTTAGTCACATCAATCAGAAATAAAGAAAAATAAAACCGCATTTCAAAAAAATATCCCAATGACAACAAAATTTCTTCCTTCTTCAAGAAGTATAGAAATAAACTCACCTTGATAATACGACAAGCAAAAGAAAAGTTTTTTGAAGACAAAATAACGAGAACTGGACAAAACAACAAGGATGTCATTAAAAATATCACCAATAAAAGCAAAACGAAAGCGGATGTTTTCGGAAAAATTTCGTTTGATGCTGAAAAAAATCCCGAACAATGTGCTAACGTATTCAACAACTATTTTGCTAATGTTGGTAAAAACCTAGCGGAAGAAATCAGCAATACCCAGGATATGATAGAGGACGATGAGGAAACTGATGGTAATCTTTTCACAAATTTCAAAACAATAATCGATACTGAAGTTGAAGAAGTCATAAAGGAGTTAAGAACAACTGCAAGTCCTGGGTACGATAATGTTAACGTGAAGATCATTTAATCCATGAGCAAACTACTCAGCAGACCAATTACTCATATATCATGGAATAATTTTACCGAGAGCTTGAGGTAATATTATACTAGAGAATTTAAGTCATTCGTATGATCTCCCTGTTGTAAGAAATCTTAAAGTTGCTATAGAATCATTTTTCTGAAATAAGGGATTAACCATTTTAAGCAGTTTTAAGTAAACTGGTTCATTCATGCGCAAGTAATTATAAAAGGCTTTACGCTATATTTTCAATTAATTTAAGTAATGGACGCACTTAATCGTTTTAATTTTCATAAAACTGAAATATTAAAAAAATTTAAATATTAAAAAATCATTAAGTCAACGTTTTTATTTTATTTAATAATAATTTTTGAAATCATACTAATTTTGAAAATGGAATTAAATTGTTTTAAATTCTAACGCACGCACGGACGGAAATCGAAATTATTATTATTGGATATGACTATCTTTTCAACAACTACTCCTTATAACATTATCCACGTTTTTTTCTTTGCGTTTTATAACCGTATTTCAAATAAAGTGAATACTCATCGCAACGCTCGTAAGGATGTCATATTTTTAACTGAAGATTCCTGCGGTGTACCGCTACGTGTATGCGATCTATGGGGATACGATGTACTGATTTGCGATGTGCGATGTGCGATGTACCTCTACGACGATGTACCGGGGCGTGTATGGCTGCTTAATAGTGTTGACGCGATGTATTAATGTGGATGAAGTGAGAGTTACGTATCAAGACAGAAGAGTATGGCCAACATGGCCAATCTCCGCGGGGAAATATAGAGATGAGAAGATAAGAAGAACAATAGTTCAGGCCCCACGAGTTCCATACCGGCAGAATAAAATCAACAATCATACATTAAGGCCAGCGCCACACTACGCGGATTTTTCGCTGCGTCTCTTACAACTCCGCTACATTTATTTCCATACAATAAACACTACGCAGATGGTCGCTTTCCTGACACAAACTGGAGTAAGAATCTTGAGACGCCAGAATTCATAGTACTTAAATTCATAAGATTTATTTTTATATTTATTTCTTTCAAAAGTTAACTAATCTAAAGCCTCTTACTGAGATCTGAGAGTTACTAAAAGATAAGCACTTAATAAATATATTTCTGTATTTTTATCATAACCATGGTCAGACTTATAAAATTCTCGCCTTACTTGAGAAATAACAATTGTTTATTAATCTTAAGTTCTACGTCGAAATTTCGTGGTATTTCATAAAATATAATATTCAATTAATATTTGATTCTAGATCTGACTTAATAAATCCATCTTATTTCTGTGAATTAATAAGACGTCCTTAATTATCGATCGATTAGAATACCAAGAAATATCATAATGTTGATGTTCATAAGGGGTAGTGAATATCGTTTAGCGTCAAACTAGGTACTAGTTGATTAAATAGTAATATTTAAGATATGTTCCCTATCTACATGTTTATGTAGTGTTCTTTATTTTGTGCATAGGTGTATTTGTGGAACTATGTTTATACGTAGAATATAAACTTTGCCTTTTCCGGAAGCAGCCAATCAATTAATGATTTTATTAAACTGATATATTTAAAGAGATAAATAAGGTATCATATAAAATTTGTGATAAAATTGTGAGTAGATATTTTCTAAGAATTATTTGACTTCTCTGAAAATAATTATTAACACTTATTTAACATTTATTTAATATTTATATTCATTAAGTACGTAAAGAAATATGTATATTCATTATAGATTATCAAGGTTATTTTCTGTATATTAGACATTTTTTATTTAGTGTCCTAGAAAACGAGAAATCATGCAAAACGTAGCAATAAGTCAATTATTCTACATTGGATAACTCTCTATAGTCTTCTAATCAAAATGATGTTAAAAAATAGCTTTGTTTTGTTAAGTAAATGAATGCCTATTACTAGTCATTTATCTCTTTTCCTACCTATGATATTAACAGAATCAATAGATTTTCTTTTGATAAAAACGAAATTGTCTTCCTTAATGAAATCTCATTATAATATACTAGGAGTACGAATTCATCTTCTCTCCACTGGTAGATGTAGACCTCTTCTAATGTTTTGCTTTCCTAATGTTCTCCTTTTAATATAATAAGAGTATTAATTCTTCTTCTTCCTCAACCATCCCTATCACCGCCGAATATAGGCATCTTCTAATGTTTTCTTTCTTATCCACCCACTACCCACGATGGAGATAATATCATCGGCCCGCCTTAAACTTTTAAACACGAGAATAAATTCTCATTTAAAAGTGGGTAAGCGTGTAATATAAATTTGTATTAATTATATTATATTGAATGCACTCTTAAGTTTGTACATTTACCAGATAAATTTAATAAAAATAAAAAAAATGAGTAAAAATTTAATATGAGACAAAAACCGATAAAATCAATATAAAAAGAGGCGTCAAATAAAGTTTTACCATCTCATATAAACTATTTGCATTGGTTTTGGAAGGCATATTTAAAACGACAAACTGGGAACCCAAAAGAATAAAGATAAATGAAACATACTTGAATCACTTTCGCTTCGCATATGATAAAAGTGCTCCACGATGCTTTTCTAAAAGTTGGTCTAGAGTTGAAAATCAATAAAAACAAAATCATGAGTCCAACCAACAGTAGTATCACATTACCAACTATTACAGCAAACATCGGGGTGCCCCAGGGATCTGTTCTTGGACCACTTTTGTGTATCTTATATACAAAAGATATAGAAAAAATTAAAATATCTGCAGGATAATGGCCTCATTGCTATGCAGACGATACGCAAATTTACTTTTTCTGCAAACCGGATGAGACAGAAAAGCTAAAAATTAAAATTGCAAAATGCGTCGAGGAAATAGGCGAGTGGATATCACAAAATAGACTCACCTTAAATCCATCACAAACAGAACTCCTGTGCAAGATATGGTTTCGCCTTTAATACCGGGGAAAAATTTCATTTTTTTGGTTTGAATTTCGATATTTTTTACATATATTCCATCTACTTAAAGACGATACAGAATATATATATATGTCATCTTATCTTACTAGAAAAGAGGACGAAAATAAGATGATTTATTTTCTCACATTAGAGGTAAACTAACTAAACTCATCTAAGCTGTTCCTTGTGGCGGTGAATAGAGTCGTAATCACCAATGTGATCGCTAACCTCCGATAGGATATGGAGCAATAAGAAGAAGAAGAGGAAAACGGCCGAAAAATTGTTTTGAACATTTCCCGTTGGTTTGCTAGGTACTAACTATGTTTACTTCTTATCAACAGAACCGTACCTTATACCCAGATTAGTGAGGGAGTCCATTGAAATATACAAACATCCCAATTTCAATAGAGATGACAGTTACAAACCATCTATAAGTATTTGGCGCCCTGTTCTAATGACATTGATTCAACCCTTAAGAGAAGTCGCAGTAAAATCCACTGACGTAAGTGGTACATATTGCACACTGGCGACCTGTATTGTAGAAGAAGAGAACACTTCATACAATTTACGCCCTAGAAAGCAGCACCTAATCAGTCCGACCTCCACCTCCGCAGGTAAATGTCGTCCTCCTGATGATGTTAAATAAGTGTTCAACGAAACGTCGAGATTCGCTTTTCGGAAATACATGCGGTTCGTATAAAATATACTACTAAAACTATTCTTTACTATTGTTATTTGTTACTATTACATAACTAGAAAATGAGAATAACTGCCACAGAATAGGTTTTACCTAGTGTGGCAATTATTAGTAACTTATATAAAAACAAATGTAAAATAAACAATAAAATTAATAAATAAATAAAATTGGCGTGACGCTATTCATCAGTACACGAATATGCTATTCATTAGTAGCAATGCACGAATGAAAATTACACAAAGTTATATAAAAATACATTATTATTAGTTTTTATTTTGCTTTCATTAAATAGGCATTAAAATTTATTTTCGATAATCGAGAATGAAATGACCATATGTACATATGTACTACGTATTATTGGTTGTACATCCACATTAATCCTTTGGTCTTGTACTTCTTGTATCTTCTGTACATCTGTGTTTTCTCCCCTTCACAATATTTTCTTTCTAAATCTCTTCATTCAATTGGAATTCTTAGTACTTTCGCACTGTTGTAGAAGATTGAACAAGATGAAAGCAGCCGCGATGATCCCAAGCACATTTCAATATTCACAAGCAGCCATTTGAATCCAATCACTCAGATGTCTTGTGAATCGAAAAAAAAATTCAAAACAAAAAACGCATACGAGTTTTGCGCCGAAAAATCCAATTTGCCGCCAACGGGTTGGGGAAAAAGCGGAGGCAAGAAATTCTAGGCAATTATTCAGTTCACGGGGTACCGCCAGAACCGGATTAGGTGAGAGGCGAGAAGTCAGCGTGCCGTGAAGGTTATGTACGAGTACATTCGTGATTAAATTTAAACGTTTAAAAATTGCTTACCAAAAACAACAAGCTAAAATATTTGCTTGCAAGAAGAGCGGATAGAAATCGCACTGGGTACTTTCTGATACACAAATTTCGTCACAATGTTCACATTCATAAAACATGAGTAGCTTGTTGGTCTTGTGGTTAGGACTTTCGCCTCATGATCCAAAGGTCGCAGGTTCGAATCACACTCCAGACAAGCAAGTTATCCTATTTTCATAGCACGAGCGCTTAGCTTAATTTGAAAATAGTAAAAATATTGATGTGACACGAATTCCGCGTTCGCATCTCTATTTAAAAAAAAAAGATCTTAATTGATCGTCTCTCCATCACCAGTATTTTCAAAAACAGGTGCTACCAGATGTTTGGTCCATGTCTTCCATCACATTGCCAAATCACCTAAGCGGTCCTTTTATTATCCTATCTATCTATTCATTCTGTCGCATATAAACACATCCAATTAATTTTATATTATTTAAAAATACACAGTTTTGGACAAAATGGACAGAATTTTCTACCAATCTTAATTGATCGCAATCAACTCACTAATGAATCTATGAACGTTAACGAACAAAATAAATAAATGTTTTTTTTTCTTTTGAGATTTGTTTATCATGCTTTAAACTTTCCGGAACTTCTATATTTCTAAGTCATTTAAATTGTTCTGCATTGAGTTCAAAGTTTTAAATTATTTTTGAGTTTTTTTTAGTTTCTTTAACATACGACAGATTTATTCAAGAGGCGGAAAAATGGCATTGGTTCAGTATATTTAAATACCAGGCGGCTGCAGTCAGAAAATTTAAAGAACATGATATATTAAAATCTGGATAAATGGTAATCATTGTAAAAGGAATATTACATAATTTATTTCGATATTTTCTATAGATTCTTCGTTATTTCAAAGTACTGACTGAACGCCTCTGTCAAATACCGCACATGTCACCTTATCACCATCTGACCAAATAAACTATCAGCCGAAGCCTCGTAAAAAAAGTATCGGAAAAAACACTATTTTTCGAAATTGCTGCAACATTTCTAGGGCAGCAGCGTGTTTTTAAATAAATTTTTAAAATTATTTTGTCTACAAATAAAATAATAAACTTTGGTTTCATTTATAAAATAGAGCCACGAAGGCAATTTTAAGAAGTATTGGATACATTTTTCATATTCATAACTATACCTTCCTTTTCATAGAAAGATAATTATACAAGGTAGCCCATCGGATACGCCGGATTTAAATTTTCTTCTATTTTTTATACTACTAAAAAAAATAAAGTAAAAATTTAAATCCGGCATACCCAATGGGCCACCCTATATACCCAGTGTTGTAATTGGGTTTTAATGTACCCTGTCCAAGGCTTTATTTTGATCCCCTTTTTTTGATAAATAATAATAATGAAAATACCATAGCTTAAGAATCGATTATGAATATTGGAAATAAACGTATATAAAATATTGTAAATAAGTATGCCTACATAAAACCATAAATATGTGTTTCAAAATAAAGTTAACTATTTATAAAATACGTTTATAAGAATTCATCCTGGGCTCTGTGCTTTTGCATTTGTTTATTTATTATTGTACTGAATTACGTACCTAAGCTTTAAAGTTAAGTACTGAGCTTTCCGTGCATACAAGTACCAGTTGTAGAATGATATGATTACTCATATTTATATAGTAAGATAATGGACTCGTGAGGCATAACACATTAGTGCACTGAATATAAAAAAAACTCTGAATATGTAATTAAAAAACTTAACGATTAAATAAAAAATTGAAGCATGTCTAAATTAGCACCACCCCGCCTCTGGTCTAATTGACGCGGCCCAGCAATGGAGCCGAGTCTGAGACTGATTAGGAGAACAAAGATCAAGAGGCAATACGCTTAGCGGGAGATTTATCCTGAAGCTTGTGAATTAACATCTCTCCCGCCCGGCAGCCGCCAGGTGACGATTTCATAAAACACAGAGGAATTTTAATTTTGAATTCCTCAGCGCAAAGCACGATGGTTTGCTCGTATTTCTTCTGAGATCCTCGCATTGCTGTTCGTGGGGCAGAATGAATATCAAAATGAAAATGTGTTGGTATGCGAATTCTCAAATCGGGATTAGTTAAACGGGAAGTTGTAAACAATTTTGCACTATTCATAGATTATATTGCACGATTTGTGAAACTTTTCCGACAAAAAAAATTACTACAATAAATTAGTACAAGTTTTATTGAAGACTTTTTAAAAACTGAGATTTTTTAAATTTTTAAAATTAAGATTTTTTAAAATAAGTATGTAAGATATCATTTTATTTATTTTATGAGGTAGGTATGTCCATTTTAAGGACTTTGATTGAAAAGAAATTATACAAGAGTAAAACTTTCACTAAAAAAATACAATTGTTGACAATTCTTTGAACGTGAACGTGAAATAAAACATGTAGGTTCTCACATAACTTATTCATCCTTATACGTAATACGTATGTATATATCAGTACATGTTCCATATATTATACAGTAGTTGACTTAAGTTGGACACTTTTTATAAATTGCTAGTATGCGGTATTCATTCATCCATTTTAAAATTATCTTAGTGTTTAACTGTAATTATATTAGATAATTAATTTAAAATCTTATTGTACTGTTATATTTTGTATTTATAAACAAGTTTTAGTATAATAAAATAACATATTATTCAAACAAAGATTTAGCAAAATATTTAAAATTAACGTTAAACGTTAAATTTTTTCAAAAAACCTTTTGATTTAATAATTTGCTCAATCCTTTGAGGCATGGAGTTCATCAGACGTCGTGAATTTTCAAGTGTGATGACATGGAACCATGATCGAATAATTACTTCAAATAATTCTCTTTTATTGCTGGGGTTGCGACCAGAAACCGATATTGTCGGTATTGACTGGAAATTTTTGATGGGATTCAAGTCCGTACTAGTCCCATTGAAGAATATCAATGTGGTGATCCTGTTACCATTTCATGATTGTTTGGCTGGGTGGCAAAGGTCTCCATCCTGCTGGCAGATGCATCTACCACGGCCAACCTGGAACAAATCATTGAATCTAGAAAATATTTTGGCTCCAGGATCATATCTTGGTATCTTTTAGCCATATTTATGCCTTCTACCACTCTCAGGCGCCATAAAACCATATCCTGTCATGCAAGCCCATCCCGTTACTTTCAGAAGATGTTTCACTGTCACCGTAGTATGATATTTTCGCCTTGACGACGAACAAATCTGATTCCATCACTCCTAAAAATGTACATTTTGATCTAATCACTGCATATCGCTTTTGCCCAGTCTTTTGCGGTCCGCTCCTTATGTGTTGCAGTTATTTTTCTCTGATTCATGTTAAGCTTTTTCTAGAGGTATTCCTGCTCGTGATTCATCAAACATAATATTTTTGTTGTCTATCCGTCCGTCCGTCTGTCTGTCCCCGTAACTTCGTGTAACGTCAGTAATTTTATTCGATTTCATCGTTCGAATTCAAGGCTAAAAAACGGCCGGTGGTGAGACTTGAACCTCTGGCCACTACACCCAAACCGGCCGTTAACATGCCTTAATCGGCCGGTTCGGGTTTCATCGATCGCCAAAAAGATGCTATAAGTATATACTAGGGCTTAGCAATGTTCCGTCATTTTTGACAAGTTACAGCTAGTTCTTGAATAATTTCGTCCCAACTCTTCTATCAGTAATATCAAGTCCAGCAGCTTTAAGGAGGAACTTAATATCTTTAGATGATTGGAGGCAGTCCTGCAAGGCACGCATGAAAATTCTTCTTTCATTTTGTGGCGTTTATAACCTTTGTTGTTTTGTTTGCATAACCTTTGGCTTTTGGTCGATTTTGGTGCAGTTTTTGTACTTTTGGTATCCTTGTAGCGTTAGCAAGCTTTTTTTATTCCAAATTTGCGACTCCCTCCATCCAATATTTTTGCGATTTTTTCATATGTGTAGCCTTCTTCATGGCGTAAAATGGGGTGAATATAAACTGGCAGGTGAGTAGAAACAATTCTCGGTAAAAACTTTAAAACCGTCGCACACAACAACAGTAAATACTTTATTAATATTACCTATATTATATTGTTACATTTATTTATATCTAGCGGTACAACTGGTTGATAAATAAAGCTCCTTACAGTTTGAAATATTGCTAGTTGAATATTAGTTACAGAAGTCTGCATTTATGTACAGCGTCGAAACTTAGTAATTTAACATATAAAATATGAGTTTATGTAATAGAAATTATAATCTAATTAATCATTTGTTACTCGTGAAGCTGTTTAAGTACATAAGTAAGACAACACATGACTCCGACAGGTATTGCCACGTATCACATAAACACAGAAACACCGAGCTTTCGACACGGTATTGCTAGCCAATACTTAACACAAAACTGACAACGTTCCTACCCTGCCTTCGACACGGTATTGCAAGCCAATACTTAACCTCATTACCAACACTCACAACAACACATCAGCCCCTGATGATGGACCCTGCAATGAGATCCGAAACTCGACCGAAAGGTCATAAAAACACGGCATAATACCCCAGAAAACACAAACAAGAATTAAGCTGTAATTTGTCTTAAATAATTGTATTTTTAATATTTATTGGCAATCTGTCACATTTTCAAAATGATGATGTGACTACAAACAACAAGTGGGATGAATAGAAAAAGTTTTCGCCATGCTGCGAAAAAGTAAAATGTAAATTATTATGTATTGTACAGACACGTAACTAAGAAAAATGTAAAAAAAACAAGGCGGGCAGCCAATATTGCCGCCAGATGTGGGTTTATTTTGAATTTTCTATAAAGTTCTTTCTATTTTCGCCCTCTGTTCCTGTTTTCTTAACCATCCTTTCCTCGTTTATACGTTGTACATGACCAAACCATCTCAGCGCTCTTTTCTTTATTATATTTACCACATTACAGTCAGCATTAAATTCACTTCTAATATGCTCATTCCTCACTCTGTCGACCAAAGTTTTTCCACACCAGCACCTCAGTGATCGCATTTCCACCGCACTCGATCTACTTTTATTCCTTTTTTTCAAATTCCAGGCTTCACTTTAATACATCAGAGTTGGCACTAGAACATACATTTATACAATTTTAAATTAAAATATGTTTGTGCACCTACTCATTCTCTTGACTATTAACTGTTTCCATTCACTACATAACATCTTTGGATTCTTCTCATTAAGAAGCAAATAATAACCTTGAAACTATTTTTAATCGACCTTAATTATTCTTGTGCCCAATCCGATCAACAGACGACGTTGCTGAATTGCGTTAAACTAAATAAACCAATGTTTCAGGTTTTTCATGCCATGATGTTCTCCTTCTTCCAGGACCCCGATTTATATTTCCTTGCATTATGAGATGTAACATCTCGCATTTTTTTGGATGTCTCAGCACATGTATAAAATCTTGAAGGTTTTGGATTTTTAAAGTTTTGATTACTTATTTTTCAATTCAGTTTACTTTGAGTTTTCTTCTAGTAGATTTATATCTCAAATGCTTCAAGTTGCCTTATTAATTTTTCAGCAAGAATCAATTCTTCCATTCCATAAAATAATATCGAGAACATGATTATTACAAAAAGAAACACGAAATTAGTTTTTATTTAAGCAAAAATAATAAAATTTAAGGAAAACTGTATTATTTTAATGTTTATCGTTTCAAACATTTTTTTTTAGTTCTATCACAAGTTTTTCAAATGATGCAAATTCCTGCTTTATCGATTGAGCTGTATCATTTGATTTTTCTGACATCGTCATCGCTTCATTAATCACTACTTTGATTACGTCCTTTAGTGAGAGTACTGGCCTCTCTCTCAATGATTGTTCATTCTTTCTGAGACATTTGGAGATAAAAAAACGACGAGTTTTAAGGCTGGTTTAGGTTTAAAAATGGTTTTGTGTTAAGATGTTTTATATTGATGGTTTTGCGTTTAAGATTTTTCGTTTGAGAAACATTTCACCCAACTAACATGACTAATAAAACGCTGGAACGTTTATTAGTCATTGCAAACTTTTAAGCTACCGATACACATGCTTATTAGTGGCACGTGAGCATGCGCAGTATCGACTTTCTTTAGTTCTTGCTTATTAGTGGCATGTGTGTACGCACATTGCTAGTAATGAGCATGCCACTAAGTCCAATATCAACCGCCGGTTGATTTATGAGCATGCCACTAAGTAAACATATGTATCTGTACCTTTATATTGGTTTTGACATTTTAATAATTCTTTGAATGTTTGCGCTTTTATCTCCTCTAAAACTTAAAAATTACTTCCATGAAGACTGCACACTTTTCAGGAGCAAAGAAGCCCAAGCAATGTGAATATGCAGTTCTGAAGTCTGAACCCAAAAATTGCTATCGGTGAGGAAGCTGCCAGGAAACTGCATGATAAACAATAATATCAGTCTTAAATTTAATATCTTATAATCGCTGGAAATACGTGAAGTGTTTTGTAATAACTAAAGTGTCTTAAATTTCCCCTTAATTTAACGGTCAGTCTCATCCCAAAGATTCTAATAATATCGAATCGTTAAGCTTGCTTTCCAATATTATTTTTACTATATATATTTTATTTTTGTATAGTCATGTATTTTTTTATATTTGATATATTTTAATATTGAAACAAAGTATATATAGATGTTATGTTTATGTTTAGTATTTATGTAGGTTCTATCTAGATTAAGGAAAATATTATTCATTTGTTATTCGTAAAACCAGTTGTATTTTATTAAAAAACGCATTTCGTGAACCACAAAAGTAATATTTTATTAAAATACTGTAATTTAATACTAATATATATTATTTATTTCACGTACACATTGAGGGGAAACAATATATTTATTTGACTTAATTTAATTTTAATTTCTCGTTAAACCAATATAATCTTCATAATATACGTACGTCGATGGTCAAAAGTCGAGTACGTCGTTGGTTTAATAAGCATTGAGCGGTTCTATTGTGTGTATCTCATCTTCATATAGGAGATAATATTATCGCTTATGTAAGCGAATAATAATAACGTAGGTACCTACATTATAATTCTCATCCCGTAAGTACATACCTTATGGCTTGAGTCCATAGATGAGATTTTAGATTTGAGACAATTTATGAAATACGTATTTTGTTCCCATGAGACTTTTTAGTGACAACTCTTAGCTTTCGTAGTCCCCGTAAACCAATTCTCAGATATTTTTTCTGTCGTCACTAACATTACGCTTTTTGCACGTCAAACGACAAATATAACTATTTACATTTATATTATTGATATATTTTGTTTTTACTACATTATATTTTTTTCAGTATTCTTATATATTGTTTAACAATACATGACAATGCCCCTCACTTTTGAACACGAGAATTAAATTCTCTATAAAGGTGGGTAAGCGTATGATATGTAATTTGTTAATAATCTCTTTCTGTTATGCAAATAGGTATATGATATGTAATTTGAACACCTTAACGTACAATGTAATTTAGAATAAATCAATTAAAAAAAAAATATCATCGATGTACCGTTTGTCATTTGGGTTGTTATTTTGAACCTCCAGACAGTACTTAAAAGGAAACAAATATTTGTTATTAAATGTCTTCTGTTTATCGAAATTTATGGAATAAATAGTTGTAGGTATTTATGATTCAAGGTGGCTTCGTGTACAAGTATCAATTCTTATTATCAGACCGAACGTCGCATGTACTGGTTTGATTTTTCGTCTCTTTCTTAAGCTGATCTCAGACCTTTCGCGGTTATCCTCTTATTTTGCCTTCAACAATCAGGTCAAATATTTTTTGCCATCCACTCCTCACTACTCATTAGTACGTTCCAAACGACCAACAACCGATACTCTCTCTATCAATCAAGACTACTATGAACAGCTCTACATTTACTTCTAATCTGTTCATTCTTCATTCTATCGCACACGCCTCAGCGACTCCATGAATTATTTTTGGGATAGAGAATTTGGGATATAAAATATTAATTAAACATTCATTAAAAACATTAGCTGTTATTCAATTAAAATCTTTTTGCGCTGTCATAGTTTCAATCCTTTTAATACGTAAACATAATAATTACTTCACTCATGAATTTCTGCTAAGCTTGACAAGCTTTAAAGAACATTATACCTTTATAGTAACGAAGAGTTAAGCTTGAGTGACACGAAATCTTATTAAGTGGTTCAAAAGTCTCGCAACAGCTAAAGTCTAGTGAAGCAGTGAACTTAAGCGAAATTGTTTCGGAGAAAATACTTTATGAAAACAGGAAAATATTGGCCAATATTAAAGAAGCCTGTGAGCATAATATACATAAAGGGTGTCTCATAGCCAGTAGCAAAAACTTAACAGGTGGATTCCTGCCTTAATTATGAGTCGAAAATGTTCTAGCAACCGTGAACTTATATCAATAGTATAGGAATATGCAATATCAAAATTTATATATTTTTTTCAACATTTCTGACTTATTTTTTGCAAAATGTTAAACTACCATTACCGTAATTTAAATCGATTATGAAAATTTTATTCGCTGTCGCTGTAATTAAGTCAAATAAAATGATAAAAACGTTGCGAAAATAGATTTTTTTAAAGGCGTTTCTTTTCGAAACTTTGAAAAATATTTTTGACTTTAAATATTACAGAAGTTTTCCTTCTGTAATATTTAAAGTCAAAAATATTTTTACTAGACACAGTAAATTATATACACATCAGTCTCCATTATAATTTCCCGTATTGGTAGTAACCTTTCGTAGAGTATAAAATTAGTGTGTGGCATACAATCAAGAAAGGTAGGAAAAATAGATACTCACGGTTGGTGCAACCACAGATTTATTTCGGGTGTTTTTTATTGTGAATGTGAACAATTGTTGTATTTATTTCAAGATTTAAGTGGTGCGATTACATAAAAATATTGCAAGTTAGTTAAGGGTACAAGTTGAGCGCTCCCTCGGTGTAGAACTTTCTACTTTGTCTTCATCGGTTGATGAAAAACTTCAACTGCCTTAATTAATTACACTTTTATTGTTATTAAATATTCTTTCGTATGATTGTCATAAGAAAATCTGCTATTTAATGAAGGAGCAGGGTCTGAAATACACGGGGACGACTTAATACTTGCCAACCAAGTTCGCTTAATTAAAGACATTTTTACTGTATGGGGTCTCACGTATGGTGAATGCTATGGCAGGACGTATACCGAATTAATGGAGGTTTTAATAAATAATGTGAGATTTAGGAATACTTGCATTGTCTAGCGGTAAGACACAAGCCTGATGATGAAGCGGCCGGGGATTCGTGTCTCGTTCCGGAAGACCATATTAATTTTTTTTTTTTTTTTTTTTAATTTTTATATATCATAAGCGTCATATCATAATTTAGCGTTCTATAAAAAATACAATGAATATGTAAATATATTTTTTTAACAGTATTATTATAATATATGTGTATTCTGAGAACAAATTACTGGATTTATCCACTGCGGGATTATTACTCAATTTAGATAAAGTATAGAAGTCTCACAGAGACGAAGCTGTTTATATGAGAAACACATATGGAAGTCTTTTGCACTATGGCCCAGGGCTTATAATGAGCTGGCTTGAGTGATTGCTCTACACAATGCACTCCGAATTATTGAAAGTTATATAAAGAAGAAATAATAATTGTACAACATGTAAATATTTTAAATTTTAAAATCAAATACAAAGATAATCTATTTAACATACTAGCCATTTACAGAACTCATTCATCAATAAGAATATTTATATACGAAAAACGAAAAAAAAAAACATTATTTAGGAGACATAAAATTAAACATAGCTAACAAATACTAATGCAACAATAAAGATATTAATTAAAATATGCTAGCAACTTTAAACTTTGTGTCGTGTATAAATGGATATACTAGAAATGTAAACAACCAACAACCTTCTTGCATTGAACACATACTTTGCATAACATTCCAGGCATAAATAATATTGTCTCTGGTATAGTTCAAACAGAGGTTACTGACCATTCATTATATCACTATTTTTACATACAAATATAATAAAAATCCCAACCCTCACGCGAAGAATAAACAATTACAAACAAAAAAATACAAACCATAAAATTAAAATCCTCAAAATACAAACCATTAAAGCCCTAGGTCACCCGCGGACTTATAATATCTATAAGACATAATGAAGTTTTAATTAAAATACTAAAAAACAAACAAATAATGACCAACTTAAAAGATAAAATCACTCACTTCTAAAAAAAATACTAAAGAAAAATAATATAATATAAAAAATATTAATAAAAAAATCCTCGAATCTGCAGAAAACGAGAGACTATGGAATATAATTATCGAAATTATTGATATAAAA
This sequence comes from Agrypnia vestita, assembly GCA_016648135.1. NCBI lineage: Eukaryota > Metazoa > Arthropoda > Insecta > Trichoptera > Phryganeidae > Agrypnia > Agrypnia vestita. The sequence goes on along the minus strand of JADDOH010006821.1, from coordinate 20,246 downwards.
AGTAACCCATAAAACCAAATTTCTATTATAATCCCTTTCTTTGTAAAATATAACAACTATTACAGACGTATTAAAACATATAACATAACACTAAACTTACAGTAATTTAATATATTTCTAAAATATTTTAATAACATTTGTCAGTCAATTAAGATTTTCGACATTCGTAGTGAAGTACTTTTTATGTATACCGACGGAGTAATTCAAATTTAGAAAATATTATCGACGTTATCGGGCCGCCGTTGCTAATCAAATTTTTCTAATGATTCCAATTTGAAAAAACCAATAAAATTTCTAAAAATCCGAAATTTTACTAAAATTATTAATTTTTTTTAACGAAAATTCGATAAACCTTCTAGATCGTCGCCACGAGTCTACTTGCCAAGTTTCAGCTCGATTGGATCACGGGAAAAGGGTCAAAAATCGATCGAAAAGTTTTTTTTGACGGCAAGCCGGCAAGCAAGCAGCAGACGCCACGAGTTAATATAAAGGGAGTAAAAAAAAAAGTTAACTGCACAGAAAAGCCCCAGCTAAGGGCAAATATTTTCAATAATTTATTTGCTAACGTAGGAAACGACTTTGCAAATAAAATCACAAAGTTTGCGACCAATGATGGCCGCTGCGCGGCCAATTGTATTTTTTGTGCAGCAAACACAATTATTTACCTACGCCTAGGTCAGGCACTTCACGGCCAATTGTATCTGGCAAATTTCCACTTTTAATTACGGGTAATTTAGATATAATAAAGACAAAGTATTTATTCAGTATTTATAACCGATAAATAAGTCAGATCGGAGTTTTAAAATTAATATTTTGAACATGCTTTGTCAATTGTCAAATTAACACTCTTTGCCATCATATTAAAAAACATGGTCCATTCCAAATTCTGATGAAAAACAATTTTTTTTCGTATTTATCAGAATATTCTTGCACTAAATTTAACATTGTTCAGTATGTCCTCACATTTTTAACATTCTGAAAAATATAAATTATCACTTCCGAAACCGAAATTCTAACCTGAAAGACATGATTTGACAGTTAAATATCATACATAATTATGTACTGCTCCGTAATTTAAAATCCGCGTCTTGATTCATTTCATTCACTATGATATAACATTTTTCTAACTAAAAGTAGCTTTTTAAAGAAATAAATAGTTTAAAGAGAAAACGTAAATAGCTGTCATCGCTCCGAACGGCCGAACCGACAGCAGTGACAGCTGGGTTGTGGCTGGTTGACCGTAACCAAAAAAAGATATAGCGAAATTAGCAAACAATTTTTAAAAACAAATATATATATATATCAAAAATTAATAAACGTGTATAAATATTAAGTACATTATTTTCATAAGTGACCATTTTTAATTTACGTGTATTATATTTCTACACATTAAATATTATCTGCATGTATTTTAAAACAATCCGTACTTCTCGCTATTTTATACGATTTCGCCATTTGTTTTTGTTTAACTGGCAACAGAAATTATCCGGAGGAGACAGGCGACATTGGTTAGCTTAATTAATATATAGATAACCCTTAATGCATATAATAAACATTTGCAAAAAACTGGGATATTTCCGTCAAGCTACAAGCGCGCCATAATTATTCCAGTATATAAATCGGGTAATACTGAGGAAATTACCAATTACAGACAATTTCTTTAATCAAATTTTGGAAAAATCAAGGAAAAAGTCTTTAAAAAAGACTGTCTGAATTTATTAACACACACAAAGTTATTATTGAAAACCAATTCGGGGTCATGGAAAACAAAATACACAAGACGTAATTGGTAGGTTATCTCGTATCATCCAAGAATCTCTAGACAAATCTCTGAAATGTACAGGAATTTTTGTTGACTTATGAAAAGCCTTTGATAGCATCTCCCAATATGAACTAATTTTAAAATTAAAATTAGTCGGTATAGATGAAAAAGCTCTGAGCTGGATACAAAGCTATCTTCATGAAAGACCACAAACCGTAAAAATAAATGAAACGCTGAGCCTACCACTAAGTAGTGATTTTGGATTACCCCAAGCGACAGTTTTGAACCCCTTATTCTTCATAATTTATTTCAATGACATCTTCAAACTAAAATTGACCGGAAAAATTATATAAAATGCTGACGTGACTGCTATTATTGTAAATGAACCTGAGTGGAACACATCAAACGAACAAGCAAATAATGAAATTAATATTTAAAAAATCGTGTTCGACAATAATTTACTCTCGCTAAAAAAACCTATAATATTCCATTTTCATTTAAATACACAAAAATATCACCTAATATAAAAATTATTATCCATAATTACAATTGTGACAAAATTAACTGCAACGGCTTATGTTCAATGATAAATAAAAAAATAAAAATTAAATATCTCAGTATTACAATAGATCAGCAACTAAATTGGCATAGCCACATTAATAAATTAGTCAAAAGGATGAGAAGGGGCATATATATTCATAAGGTTAAGAAACATTTTGAGTATAAACTTAAAATAGTGTATTTCGCTACTGTCCACTCTTTCCTGGAGTATGGCATTATAGAGTGGGGAGGGGCATACGATAACATAATGAACCCTCTGAAAGTAATGCAGAGAATGAATCTACTTTCTCAATACAAACACTATTTACGAAATTCCCAGTTCCAAAAATAGAAAATATTTACAATAAAATATCCATAATACAAATAATGAAAGAAAATATTTATACAAAATTTGAAACAAGCACATCCTTAAGATTTTTAAACAATTTTAATGTTTTTTTTGCAATTGGTTGAACAACTTTGTGAAATGAAAAATTAATTTTATTATTCGTTTTAATCAACTATATTTATAAATAATTAGACTTACATGCTTCGGAAAAACCTTTCCATCGTCAGGGTGTTTTATATATATATCAAAACATCAAAATCAATGATGTTTTTTGTTTTGGTTTTATAAATTATTTAAAAATATTTTTGCTGAAGTTCTTGATTAAACAAAAATACTGGAAATTTTTTTGGAATTGGACTAGTAGTGAAATTTAATTGATTATCAATAATATTTTGTTTACTTTACAAGCTTTACTAATTTCTAATGATTCTAAATTTTTCAATTTCAGACCAAAGTTACTTATTTGTAAAATAGAAAGTCCATTTTATTTTTATCAAAACCGTGATCATTTTCTAATAAATGATTTAGTATAATATTCAGACATCTCAAATGCTCTTTGACTCTTATATTAAAATAACGGCTGGTTTTCCAATATAAAACGCTGTATAATCTTTGCGCGAATGTTTTTAAACACCTGAATTGTTAAATATAAATATAATCTTTATCTTTTGAATTTAATGAGGAGTTTCCCTATGTTATTATTAGTTGTATGAAATGCAGCTCTAATTTTTTTTCTAGATGTTTAGAAATTTGATTCAAATATGTATTAATAAATAAAATTCTTCGGCAATAATTATTATTATTGATAACCAGCTGTTCGTACCCGGCGTTGCACGGATTAAGGATTAAGTTGAAAATAAATTTGTTGGGGAAAACAAAGGTTTGATTCGAACGGTATAGATTTGCATCGAAAATATATCATAGGGAGAGGAAGATGTAAATAAAACAAAAAAATATTTGAGATTAATTAAAGTTTTATTTTTTAGCGAAATTGAATACAAAAAAAAAATATATTTTAACACAATGATTTATACACAACGTTTTATTCCACTTATTTGAGTTATATAAGCCTAAGCGCTTTCGGTGGGCACAATCTTCATCTTCAGAGGCAATATTAAAACTAATTGTAAATCAATATGGCCGACAAACAGAAAGTAAAGGGATGATGGTGAGGGAGGGGGGGGAGGGGGGGGGGCGAGGGTAGTTATTTATTGACATATACAACAGTAATTAATTTTTACATATAATAATACTTATTTTAATAATGGGCATGATGCAGGTATTTTTGTGTTTGAATGTTTATTAGGTTTTTTTGTGTTTGAATGTTTATTAGGTTATTTTTATTTTTGATTGCTTTATTAATTTATAGTATTTCTAGAGCATCCAGTTTACGATCCTTCGCCTCTAGATGTAGGACCCTAACATTATTTTGGTCAAACAAGTGATCATGTTCAAGGGCCGAAGTGGAACAATTTTCTTCATTTTTAAAACATCGAAGGTTTGGTAATTCATTAATTAATTATATGATTTAGTTTGTGTAATTTTTTTTATTGGGTAACATATTGCTCCATTTACTATGCAAGTTTAAACTTGGAATGAGTATCTATATGTACATATATAGAAATATAGAAAATCTCTCGGAGTAGATGAAATCCCAAATGAACTCATAAAATGTGGAGGCACAAAGGTAGGAAAATAACTAAATAAACTGTTCAAAAAAATCTTCGAGCAATCTGAAATACCAAACGAATGGAGACTGAGAATCACCATCGCTATTTTTAAGAAAGACACTAAAACAAACTCGGAAAATTATAGAAGAATATTCCTTTTATGCGCATCACAAAAACTCTTCACAACCATTGTAAGAACAAAACTGGAGAATATAATACAAAATTGTGATGAACAGCAAGGTTTCAGAAAAAACCGGTCCACCACTGATGCAATATTCGTGATAAGACAAATAAGGGAAAATTCTATTGAATATAATAAACCGGCATATATGTGCTTTGTTGACCTCACTAAAGCCTTTGATAGAGTGCTTCTAGAAGATGTTTTAGATATTCTAATGGAAAAATATGAACCAATAACCATCATCAAAGCTATTCATAATTTTAATACTAACAACAAAATGCGCATAAAGGTAAACAGTGATCTATTGAAAGAAATCTCAGTTGCAGTAGGCATCAGACAGGGAGAGAGTTTGAGCCTCTTCTTATTCAAAATTACCATGGATAAGCTAATAGAAAATGTCAAATCAATGAATTTAGTCTACAATATGGGAGAAAAAAAGATGATCTCCGAGACGATCTTTTAAAACTTCTGCACAAATTTCATACATCCTCACAAAGATGCAACTTAAAAATCTCCGTAGATAAGACTAAGAGCATGGTGCCATCGAAACAGCCAGTACGATGCAAGATTGCAATTGACAATAAAATAATAGAGCAAGTTATGAGTTTCAAGTACTTGGGTGTCGAGTTATCCAGCAGTAACGACCTCTACGAAGAAGTAAGAGAGCAAGCAAACAATGCCACAACTGCTGCTGGATGCTTGAGAAATCTGTCTGGAGGAACTAACACATGCTCAAGAAGAGCAAAGTGAAAATATATAAGACCCGTGTCCGCCCAATCATGACTGGTATGGTATCGATACAAGGGCTGACACTAACAGAACTAGAAATATCCTAAGAACAACTGAGATGAAGACTCTTCGACCCACTGCGGGACTGACAATCCGAGACAGAGCGAGGAATTCCGAAGGACTTGTGACGTCGAAGATATTGTCCGATGGGGAAGATCTAGAAGATGTGATAGAAGATAGAAGAGAAGAAGAAGAGAAAAAGAAGAACTTACTGGAGAGATCACGTGGAGAGAGTTTGTTCTGAGAGAGTAGTGAGCATAGCAGCGAACAAGCTGCCGTCTGGTACCAGACTCCCAGGAAGACCGCATAAAAGATGGTGAGATAGCTGGAACAGGAACAGGCTCCGAGCAATGACAGGACGCAGTCCTAGATGAAGCAGAAGAAGAGGAACAAGAAGAGTATCTATATGGATTTTGGGACAATAATTATTAATGCGGGGAACTTTACATGTGCAGTTAAAAAAAACTGTTTGGACACATTATGTATTAAACTGTGCGGTTTGTTTCCTTATATAAATAAAATTTAAAATAAAAGAAAATTAAAAAAAAAATTGTTTAGACCTATCTCCCATTACAAAACAAAAGTTTTTCATTTGAAAAATAAATAAATTTAATCTTAGAATGAATATACACAGCTCTTTTATAATAGCAGATCCTTAACTACGATATTTTCCGTTTTAGAAATAGAAAAATTCAAACAATTTTTTTTATGAAAATTATATATTAAAATAATCGATTGGCCACTACTTTCGATGTACTTTTGGCATTTTAATGGAAGTTTATTGATGCCTCTGCTATAGGAATCCCAGGGACGGGAATTGATGAATTCTTGAAAATCGTTTTTTCACCGCATCATCGAAGTCAAAATTTTTCCCTTGTAAAAAGTTATCAAAATTTAAAAAAAAATAAAAATAGGTTGGTTCAAGGTCTGACAAGTTAAGTGGGCGACGAAAAGTTTCAAATTAAAGCTATTGTGATTTAAAGATGGTCTGTTGTGAAGTGTGTAGACGAGCGTTGTCGTGGAGAAATGGTGGACTAGAGCAATTGACAAGTTTCTCTTATTTGATAGCGAGCTCGTCCATAATTGTTTTAAATTTTTGTATAACAGCCTTGTATAAAGTAACAGAGAGAGCGACCGCGGAAGACGCGGCGTGACCAGATTAATCAGATACCGGAAGATGGTCCCATTAGAAGCCTCAACAACCGGCGAGCTTGCATGCGAAAATGTATGAATGTGGATGAGGCGAGAGTTGTATGTCAGGACAGAATATGTGGCGCTCTATCCTCTCTACCTACCCCCACGGAGAAACGGCGTGATTATAAGTTAGTTAGTTAGTTAGTTAGTTAAAGTGATGCAGTAATTGATGTGCTAGATCTCAAGAAACTGTAGTCAATAATGCAAGCACAGGTTCACTAAACACTAAAAAGCAGTTTCTTTTGACTCAATTTGCGTTTGGGACATTGTTTGGCTGCCTCCCCTCAGTCCATTTATTATAATGAACATTTGCGATTATCATACAGGATCCAATTTTTGATCCTGATTCAGGATTCCCTCTTTTATGTGCCTCAACAAATTAAGGCAAGCCTCGACGCGAGTCAGTGTTTTCTTTCAGTACGTTTATGCAGCACCAACTTTGCGAGCTTTTTTTTTATCCCAATTTGACGAAAATGAATCATTATCGTTTTGTTACTGACGCTGAAGGCTGTAGCTAAATCTGACATAGTTTTGAGATGGATCCGCTTCCACTACAGCTTTCAATTTGTCAGTATCAACTGTAGGTAGTCTCCGGTCGTCTACGGGACTTAAGGAGGTCGAAATTTGTAGAACGGAAGCGATCAAACCAAAAACTCAGTACGTTCATTTGAAATACCTGGTCGATACACATCGTTGATATTGCGTGCCGTTTATGCAGCATTAGTACCATGATGGAACTCATATAAAGATTTTATTTTTATTTTTTTTATTTACATATATTTCTACGGCTCTAAAGCCTTTTACTTTATAATTTGTACAAAGTTGATAAATAAAAGACAATAGAAATAATATATAAAAAAACAAATCTGAATATAAATTATTTAGAAACATAATCAAAAACAATATAAATGTAGAATTAAAGGAGACAATAAAACAATAACAGTAATTCGATGAAATTAGAAATATAAATAATAATTTTACACAATATATATCAATGAAATTAAATTTAAAAATAGTAATTTTATATAATAGGCGATTCAAAAGGCAATATAATAAATTATAGAAGAATAAATAAAACAATACATATTGATTCAATGAAAACAATACAGGGTAAAAATATTTTTAGAAATAATAATTATATTAAAAGGCGAGTTAACAAAAAAATATACATTAATTTATGCGCGTGTATGTTAATACAGCAAAATCAAGGAAAAATATTTTCACAGATACAGCAATATCAAGGAAAAAACAAAGGGCGCAAAAACAAATGAACAAATAATTTTGAAAAAAGGATTGTCGTAGCTTTAATTTGACATTCATTTTTATGTAATCAAGATATCGATCTTCAAACTAGCCAGTATTAGAAAACGAAAATTTCATAGGTAAGGATCTAATATTTACGTTTTTGGCAGAAATTTACTGTTGGTAGATTAAAAAATATATAATTTTGGTCATTATACAGCATTTTTTAGTATGAAGTATTCAATTTTGTCAAAATTATTTTATACTCTCAAGACATTAACTTCTAAACATATCGTTATAGAACTATTACATAAAGATAAAAATAACGAATTTTGTATAGTCATTACAGGCTGTATAATAGTTACACAGCGTTTACACTATGCGTTCAAGATTTTCATCGCAAAATAGGATTACAACGTAATTGTGTTTCATACAAAAAAAGCAATCTTTCACTTATTTAATCAGACAAATAATTGTCTCGTCCAGTTTATCCGCGATGAGAAATGAAAAACGCTGATTCCTTAAGTTGTAAAAGTACTTTTTTGTCACGAATCATTCGTTATATTTTTTAATTCAACTCTGTTTGCTGAGAAAGGGAAATCTACCCCTCAGAAAGTTTTTTTATCATACCGGCCGTACATTGTGTCTGCAAATTATGATGACACATTTCAAATTAATGCCGGGACCCCCGCGCCGCGCCACTGGGGCTTCGGGGGAGGAGGTGTTTGAAATAAAAGTAGGAAAACCACAGGGAAAAAGAATTATAAGCGTCTTTATTTGCATTTTTTTTGCCGTGACGTCATGCAGAAAGGGGTAAACAGATTATGATCAGAGAAGCATAATAAATTACGCGCAGTATTACATTTTTTTACTGAATCATACCGTTAATTTGGAACCATTTTACACTACGCATTAGATCTACTTATGTATATTTTAAGATGTCCGATATCTGTCTATGTACATATTTTTTTTTTAAATAGAGATGCGAACACGGAATACGTGTCACATCAATATTCTTACTATTTTCAAAGTAAGCTAAACGCTTGTGCTTTGAAAATAGGAAAATAGGGAAAATAGGAAAAAAAAATGGTTAGATAATAACTTTTTTTTCAAAAACCAAATAAATAAACTAAATAAATTCAGCATTCTCCTCTTTAAACACAAGCGCTAGCTTCTATAGAAGAAAAAATATTCTACATTGAAGTTATGTAAATAAAAATGTTTTTTTTTATGCATCTTTATCAATTTTTTTTTTCAAAAACCAAATAAATAAACTAAAGAAATTCAGCATTTTTCCTTTTAAACACAAGCGCTAGCTTCTATAGAAAAAAAAATTCTACATTGAAGTTATGTAAATAAAAATGTTTTTTTGTGAACCTTTAATCAATAAAATTAAAAAAAATGTTTCTAGGGAAACAGTAGAAGGATTACAAGGAGTTTCTTTTCAAAGTGAATCATATAGAGTTGTAAGGGAAATGGAGTGTGGGGAGTTGGAGGAGGGAGGAGATTACTATCTATACAAGTGTGCGTGCGCTGAATACATAAGCTGGTCTATAATGATTAAATAAATTGTACAAGAATATGAATAGTAGATATTGGATGGATTGGTTCCTGATTGGTCCATCAGGGGAAGTGCCTAGTCGATACTTCGGCTCCAGGTCCACACAGCTTTAAAGGTAATGATGATGGCCATGAATGACATTTCTTAATATTGTTACACGCTTCTAAGTACATATTTACATCCTTCATACTATTGTGTTTTATTATAATTAATTAATAACTTTATTCAATGGTCGACTAAATTTAATTTACCAACTTCGTTATTGATGTTTCTTGCTTTATTACTGAGCGCTTTGATCCTCTGTTGATCGCAGTTTAGAGAGCTGTTGCCATATGATGCCAGTTGCATATTTGATATTGTCAATACATCAGTTTGAAGATTAATCACTTCCTCTCTAGCCAACAAGGCCAACCTCTCTTGTTAACTTTGTTTTCATAACAATCTGAGTTTATTATACATATTTAAATTATCATCCCGACAAAGGTAATTATAGTTTCCAAGAAAAAAACCTATGTAAACTAACTTATTAAAAAAACAAGGTGGTTAAAGCGACGCCATTATGTGCTAAGCGACTTAAATCCTTCCAATTCTTTAGTGTCTTACAAAGATTTTTTTACTGTCAATATCGTAATTTTGTTTGCATATTTTATCTATTCAAACTGAGTCCATATACAAAATTACATACATAACTTTTTATTTTTTACTTTGTACTCAAACTTTACCCGTTGACAGCTCGTTTTTTAAAACAGAAATGGCTCTGCAGACCCTTAAGAATTTTCTTTCATTTATCCATCTAATGACCCTTTTTTCTTCTGTTCTGGATTTTTAAGACAGATATGTCATTGAAGACACCGTCGCTTCATGTTGGTGATGGCCGTCCCAAGCTCTTTGAGCGCTTTGTTTGTTTAGCAATGACTTGACATACGACATATATACATAAGAAGTTTTTCAATTTTAATAAACTTTGTGAAACTTATTTTACTATACAAAGTAAACAGCTCATTGTTATGACTATTCTACGTCAATATTCATAGGAAAATACATCTCAAAATTTTCCATTCAAAAATGTTAGTACCCCTATACCAGTTGATCATATATTTCTTTGGTTCACTAAATTGGTGATTTTAGACAATAATGAAAAATCAAAACCTTAACTTAATTCTGATAATATTTTACAGTTAATTCTATATGTAAAATTTATTTTTTAAACATAAAGAAGTATTTAGAAAAATTAATCACCGGCAAAGATGCAATTGAACATGAAATAATGCATTTGCCTCATGCAACAATATTCAATCTTTTTCCCTTAGCAACATTCCTTTTAACTTTGGCATGCTTTTTTAATACACGTTTTAATACTTCGTATCAAATATTTAGGCAATCACCAAAAATTATTTTTTACTACTACTTAAGAACAGTTATTATTGCATGTTCCTCTTCGCTTGGATTTGTACCTACAATCTAGGTAGCTTGGAGAATTATTTTGCGGTTTTATGACTTCAAGATACCAACAGAAAAAGCGTTACGATAACTTTAGTAGACTTTTGTTCAATGTTGATATTCTGAAAAAAAAATCAATATTGTTTATTATGACCAATACGCCTCCACTACTTACTAAGAGCGTCCATGTAGGATTATTTTAATCAATCATTGTGTGAGCGTCGTTTTGACAGCTCGAAATTAACAGATTTAATTTAACGTGCAATTAATTTTTTTTATTTAAAATTCTTTCCAATAAAAAGCATTTATCTCTCTATTATATTCATCCAAAACTTGACGAAAGAACAACTAGTTTAAATAGTTATTATATGAGACGTACAATATTTCATTTCAATACAACATTAGTAGGTATTGGTCTTAACCCTGAAAGTAATTATAATTTATTAAAATATTATAAAGCTAGTTGAGTGAAAATAATATTCATCTATACATGCCAAAAATAAATAAATAATAATAACATTTAAATATTTATATGTATACATCATCACATTCTTGAGTAAAAAATTAAACATTTAAAGTTGCCGAAAAAAAATGTATCACACAGTTCTCAAATAAATCAATGAAGTAGGTAACTCATTTATTTGAACATTTTACATTTCTTAACAATCATTAAAACGTCTATTAAATGGCCATTGATGCATTATGTCCACCCAAAAACAAAGAGTAAAAATACCTACATTAAATTTTTTTATTTCGCACTGAATAAAATAATTATTAATTAAAATATTAAAGAGTTAAGGTTGATATTACGGTCGTTAAACATATTTAACTGTAACTGGTTGAGGATATTTTATAAGAACCGTATGTTTTTCCGAGAAACGATTCCGTCCTCTACCTCCGCGGCTAAAGGTCGTCCTCCTGATGACGTTGAATAAGAATTCAACGAAACGTCGTTTCTCGGAAAAACATACAGTTCGTATAAAATATCCGTTAAATAGTTAACATATTGTTTAATTGTTGATATCATCTTATAACAACATAACTATCGTGTAATAAATAAAATAAGGTCAAAACATTTCTAAAAAATAATTACCATCCATCCATGAAAAATTCCTTCAACTGTACCACCCGAAAACATGTGCCCTAACATTCGTGCGGGTAAAAAATAACGCGAAAGAAAGATAAGGGATGATAATATTATTATGTAACGAAATTAATAAGAATTTTATGTGAAAAAGTTCTTTCTCGGGTGAAGTAAATACGTCAGGGGTGTAGTCTTTACAGGAGCAACCCCAATTATATTTACGACTGCCTTTGTGATGTTAACTTCGGCTATTAATCTCTTTTTTATCGGCACTCTCAACCCCCAGCATTCGGATGCGGAAGTCAATAAGAATTTTAGTTGGCGTAAGTTGGCACATTTCGACTTTCATTACCCAGTTTGGGAGTCACTTTTTGTTTAATAGTACGCATTTCGTCGAAGGTGAGGCGACTTACTACTGTTTGACTTAAGATTTTTTGGAATAAGATTATTTTTTCGTTTTATTTTTGAAGACGGTTGTAAGTTTGTTTTATATCGCTTCATACAAATACCTCTGGTTGGTGGTAGGCCCAGGTGAAGGGCTAGGGAAGAGAAGACGTTTCATTTTGAAAGACCGAAGGATTGTGGTTAAATTTAATGTAGGGTAAACCAGGGCATCCCACCAATTATTGGCACTTTCCAATTCAAATGCCAATATAAATTATAAATAATTTTTTTTGAAATCAGTTATATAAGTAAAATTCAACAATATTTTTTAAGCTGGAAAGATTAAATGACGTTTTCATTGATATACTTGTTGAAAACAGTCTTTCAAAATTGCTCCGTCATGATATTGTTTTTATTCTTAAGATTTTATTAAGAATCCACCTGTATTTGGATTGATATTTCCAATACGGTGAACTTAATGAAATATTTCTAAATATATTTTTTGTTCGCATCTTCTTATTTTTTTATTCTTAATTTTTTATTTCAATTTACCTTTTTTTTTGTCACTGACGATTATATATGATAATGGAGTATTTGGTACGCAACGCCCGGAAAACGATGATATTTATTGAATATATATAAATGCCATCCTTCTCAAATTAGCAGTTACTCTTTAGGATCATGTGCAAAGCACAGTTATCATTACCCTATACTGAACGATATAAATGTGTATTATATTATATTGAATGAGATCCAAATCACGATCCACTCCAAAATCTTGAGGAATAGATATTATTTTTAAGGGCCTGTGAAAAATAAAAACAAAGCCAATATCTCTTACACATATATTTAAAATTATCACCAAATCTGGATCAAGGGTAACGCCGGATATGGAGCTCATATGAATTTACAAACCACATAAGAGAGATCCCATTTATAATCGTAATATTTATCGAATAAATTATTTGTTTTAAACAGCTTTTCTCTATTTTACCACAATTATAGGAGTGCCAATAACGGACATAAATTAAGGTATTAGATATTTTTGTTGTATGTAAAATAACATGGAAATGAATAAAGCACCAGTGCGAAGAAAAAACATTTTAGGATATACGGATTAGTACCATGCGCCTTCGCCAATCTATTAAAAACTGCATTGAAGTCCTATCTATGTTAATTTTCTAGTTATGCGGGAATGCATATCGCATAAGTATTAAGTGTCGAGTAATTTTTTTTATAAATAAGGCGCTAAACAACATGAGTGTTTTATAGTTTTTAGTATTAAAATGACTAACTCACGTGAGGTGCCGCGTGTAGTAGTGTTGAAAATGTGTGTAAAATATGTAGCACATAAAGAGCAAAAAGACTACACCTATTCGCTTTTTACTCCCTTTCTTTTAACTCGTGGCGTCTGATTGCTTGCTTGTCTAACAAAAAAAAATTGGATCGATTTTTAAACCTTTTCCCGTGATCCAATCGAGCTGAAACTTTGCAAACAGACTTGGGCGATGATCAAGAAGATCTATTAAATTTTCATAAAAAAATTTAATAATTATAGTATAATTTTGGATTTTTCAAGTTTTTAATGGTTTTTTCATACAACTCAGTAAGTTGTATGAAAATACTCCGACGCATCTGGTAGACACTAAACCTGAAAATAAGAAAGAGAGTACAGTAAAAACTTGGTTTTTGTGGATTAGTTTTTACTCCCTTTCTTTTAACTCGTGGCATCTGATTGCTTGCTTGTCTGACGAAAAAACTTTGGATCGATTTTTAACCCTTTTCCCGTGATTCAATCGAGTTGAAACTTTGCAAGCAGACTCGTGGTGACGATCAAGAAGATCTATCAAATTTAAGTTAAAAAAAATTAATAATTATAGTATAATTTTGGATTTTTAGAAATTTTAATAGTTTTTTAAAATTGGAAACCATACAAATGTTTGATTACTACCAACAGCAGCCTGACGATGTCAAGGAATATTTAAAATTTGAATTACTCCGTCGGTATATGTAATGGGTACTTCACTATGAATTTGGAACATTTATGACAATTGGTTCACAGATGACAGCAAAATCCGGTTTTTGGGAAGAAATCGAATAATCATGTATTTCTTCTAGATTTCTGCTACATAACTCAAATCTGATTCAGACGATTCTAAATTATTTGACGCTAGAAATTCATAAGGTACGATATTGTTGATAATTGAATCTATCAAAATCTTGATAAAATTGACTGACAAATGTTTTTATAATTTAATCTTCAAAGCATGAAGTGTATAATCAAAGCTCAAAACACCTGACATTTTAGAAATATATTAAATTCCTGTAAGTTAAGTGTTATTTTATATGTTTTAATTCGTCTTTAATTGTTGTTATATTTTACAAAGGGTAATTCTTTATAGAGGGGTCGTCGAAACAGTGTGATATGAATTTAATAGAGAGGGTTCATCAAAGGCATGGGGATCAGGAAAAAAATATTATCGGGATAAAAAGATTTTTAATTTTGATTTGGGAGAACGAGTTTTAGTTAGGGACTTCCGGCCTAAAGACAATAAGTTATGGGTACCAGGCGAGATGATTAGCAAAAAAGGGAATATAATTTATTGGGTTAAGATGTGCAATACCAAACAGATTTGGAAGCGTCACCTGGACCAATTGAGAAAATTGAATTTTTTAGGGCTTGAGAAGTCGGAAGTAAGAGATTCCGTGTCTGATGATCAAGAGTTGGAAGCGTCAGACATGGATCTCTCAGTTGCACTGAGAGTATCCTCACGGATTTGTTCTCTTGTTTTCAGGTCCTATCCTTGGAGGGGCAGGCTGAGGCCCTCAGGAATATGAAAAAAAAATTGAAAAAATATATATATTTACGATTATTTTAGTAAATGTAAATACTATATAATGTGTAATGTAAATATATAAATGAAATATGTAGCTAGGAGGGGACCCAAGAATTTAGCGGGGGAAGGCTTAAGGTTGGTTTTATGTGCGTACGCACGGTGTGAGATGCGCGCGCAGCACGTGAGGTTAGTGGGGACGCGCATTGGGAGAGGCCATCGGCGCGGAGCGCGCGCTTTCGATTTCGGGGCCTTGTATAGAACAGGTGTTGCTACGATTGTACTGATTAATAAACGCATTGTCTGAAGACGCGAAGTTCGTTTATGACAAGCCATCCAGTGAACCACGCCTAAGAAGGCATACACGAAAGGTATAAATTAAAATATCACTGATATATATATCCAACGGTTAGCTTATCATATATATATATATATTTTTTAGTAAACATATTTTTCATTTTTTAAGGAAACAAGTCCCGTAATATTTGATACAAAATAAGTAAATGAAATGCAAAGACACACACAAATATTCCATATAGTATTCCGAAGACCGAAAAATAATGCTATCGGCACTATATGTTTATTTTTAAATGCCAAATGATATATAATTAGGCAAGACTATTAACGCCCAGTTCGAATTCGGAGCATTTCTCAAACCGTTAGAGATGGAGATCGACGCAGTATGGATCCTAGTCCCCAGTCAATACTTCGTCTTACACAAATATTTATTTTCATTTAGGACAACGCGGTATGAGCCCTGCGCCATCCTACAAAAAGACTTCTATACACGTTTCTCATATTAATGGCTTAGTCTCTATGAAACATCTATAATTTATCTTAATTAATACTTATCACCCGTCTTAAGTCCTTTTGTACAACAAAGCGAATAAATATAAATAATATCTATACCTATAAAACTCAATGTCTGTCTGTCTGTCCGTTCTCTATAAAAATTTATACCGTTCATCCGATTCGATTCAAACTTTGCATACTTATGCTTTAAAACTCGACGTGTAACATATGCGACACTTCCCCCTTATTATTATTTTAACTCTTCCCCTCCGCTGATATATTTTCGATGCAAATCTGTACCGTTTGACCGATCGGACTCAAAATTTGGAAACTTATTCTTAAGGACTCGGAGGGTAACATATGCGACATTTCGCCCCTATTCCTTCGGCTGATATATTTTCGATGCAAATCTGTACCGTTTGACCAATCGGACACAAAATTTGGAAACTTCTTCTTTAGGACCGGGCGGGTAACACATGCGACATTTCCCCCCTATTCTTTTAACCTTTCCCTTCCGCTGATATATTTTCGATGCAAATCTGTACCGTTTGACAGATCGGACTCAAAAATTGTAAACTTTTTCATTAGGACTCGGCAGGTAATAAAGGTGACATTTCCTCCCTCCCCTTTTACCTTTTCTCCACCCCCTGATATATTTTAGATGTAAATCTATACCGTTCGAATCAATTCCCCCCACAATTTATTTTCAACGTAATCCTTAACCCGTGCAACGCCGGGTACGAACAGCTAGTACATATATAAACACAAACATTAGTAAGGTTTCAATAAGTATACTTCGGAGCATAAATTTGCAACCATTCTCAAAACAAATGACTGCGGAAACAATGGTGGCGAGTCGTTATTCATGAAAACTTCACGTACATAACATTCGCGTCGCCAATTTCCAAAATTGGTCGACAAGAGTACCCAAATGCTAAACACTCGGCGACACAATTTCATTCACGCTTGCAACTGTTAAATGTTTATGCTATACGTTCTAGACAAGTCAAAATTTTCATTTTTTATAAAACTGTACAAATCTCTAACATGAGTCCGATTTGAATTCGGTGAAACGACTGAGACCTTTCTACGCATTTTCGTAAATTTGTTGTGTGATTGTTGAATTTCAGAACTTACGCTCCCTGAAATACGTTTCAGCGAAACTGGAAGCATTCGTCTAAACCTGAAAAGGCAGAAAGCTAATGTATTAATTCTAATGAAAACACAACTATTCGCCTGTATTTTAGCAGCCAGTGTAGTTGGTACTCGCGCAAGCCCCGCATGCACGTTCTGCAAGTTTTACCAGGCAGCTTTAGAACAATAAACGGAACATGTTAGTGAATAACAAGTAAATATTTTGTTCTAAATGTCTTCTACGTTTATTTATATTACAAACGGCAAACCAATGAATGCTTGCAACCTTTTGATAGTTCTTGTAACGTGAAACTAAGCGTGTTTACTAAAGTCTTGAGATTTTTAAATAAGGCCTTACGTAATATATACTAACTAAATATAATTTTTGAGTAGTTTGAGAATGACGTAAGAAAAAATGGAGAGTCTTAAGCAATTGGTAATCACTGGGAATGTAAAAGGATAAAGAACGAGAGGTCGCTGTGATTAAAAATGGACAAAGTAATTAAAACATGGTCATTCAGGTGGTTTGGGCATGTTGAGCGAATGGAAGAGGAAAGAATGGTAAGAAAGATGTACAATGGAAGTGTTGACGGCGCCAGAAAGACAGGGCGACCGCGGAAGACGTGGCATAACCAGATTAACCAGGTACTGGAAGATGGTCAGGTTAGAAGCCTCAACAACCGTCGAGCTTGCATGCGAAGATGTATGAATGTGGATGAGGCGAGAGTTGTATATCAGGACATTAGAGTATGAAGCTCTATCCTCTCTGCCTACCCCAACGGGAAACGGCGTGATGGTAAGTAAGTAAGTAAGTCCGAGAAATGACTGAGAATAATTATCTATCAGTCATTCTAAACTAAGTCCAGGAACTCCAGGAAAAAGAGGGGGAGGGGCAAGTATTTTCGGTGTAAAAACAGATTTCAGGACTACGATGCGTGGTCAAAACCCAGGGAATGATAATAAAATTGATAATTCTTATGGAATTATGAAAAAAGTCCACTGATAAAGCTTAAATTGCGACAATTCTTATAAAATTATTAATTCTTATTAATAGGTTGTAAAAGAATTTATGTCTTAGTTAATAAAAGTTAGTAGAAAAGGCGTTACATTTTTCAGCATTTTCTACAAAAACATTACTTGTCGAGCGTAAGAGCATTTCCATTCTCGAAACTGCAGTGGTGCAACGTGCAGTGAATGCAATTTCGCAAAGCAGACGGACAATTAAAGTGCAAGTGTCGCACCCAGTCGAATTACCTCAGCTAAAATATAAGGAAGGTCCTTGCCTCGAGCCGAGTGAAAGTACCCTGAGGAGATTTATAACTCCTGGAAGTGTGTTATAGCGTCAGCTTGAATTAACACAGCTTGCCAAAGTCGGGGACTGCTCTAATGTTGAAATAACATTGTTACTAATTAATGTTCATGGGAAAAGTTAAAAATATCTGTTAAGCTTCTACCACATTACCTTAAATTAGTTTTATCAACGTAACTCGACGATTTTTGCTGAAGATGACAAATGAAATTATTCTGCGAATTCGATTTGCTTGTTATTCTAGTGGCTAAGACACTTGCCTTAAATTTTAAAAAATGTGATCTAATTAAGAAAAATCAATTTAGTTATAATATAAAACACACTAATTAAAAAAATAGTAATACAATTAAAAAAATTAAATAAAAAATTTAGTAATAATATAAAACACACTGAATTATATATATTTTAAGAATATTTAAGAAAACTTTGGGGATTTTGACAAAAAATAATTCCAAATCCATCTATTATGTAGATATTTAAAAAAAATAATTATGAAAGCAACCGTCTTTTCTGTTATGCGGGCGGGTTAATTAAATGAACGTTTAATCGTGCCACAGAAAATATGGTACACAGGAGATGTGTTCAACATTATTATCTACATATATTCGCTTTGGTGATATATTTTGTCGAAGCCTTCCTCTCAGAATTTATCTATCGTTTTTTCCTGCCATGACTTTCTGCGGAATGCGTACTATCGATGAATGTACTATATCTTTTGATCTCTTCGATTTTCGATTGTGTCTATTATGTACCTCATGCGTTGAACTTTCTTCAAGAAGTAGTCCAGTGGGCATGATACTGCCTTCTCCCACCGAGTGTTTCGGATTCGATTCCCGGTGAAGTATACTACTCTCAGTCCGGTTTTCTTTTAAATAAATAAATACAGATAACAAAGAATACATCCCACGTCAATATTCTTACTAATCAGTTATCGATTGGGCTATCAAAATATGACAAGCTTGGTATCTTCTGAAACGAGAATTGAACACCCGACCATTATTCGTCCACTTGTCGAGTGTCTTAACCACTACCTACCTATTTCTCTCTCTCTGATTCACTGTTTTGAGATGTTTTGAACACGAATCCGAAGTCAGAAAGACTCTATTGGGCACAACTTTTTGTAAAAATGTAGTGTATTTTGTGCTTCTTCGACAATTTTTTTCAGTAAAAATTTTATTGAAAAAAATAAAACAATCCATTATTTTGAGGGTATGATTTTTGTATTTCAACAAGTAAAATTATGAGAGCGTGGGTAAATTTTCGAGAAATTATAATAAAAAAATTATGGCTTTTCTGGGCAGAAGATAAAGGCTCACAAGGTTTAAAAATGTAAATAACCTTAGGTTTGTTTTTTAGATTAGATATGGATTAAAAAAGTCATATGAATTATAAATAAGTTGGTACATTTTGCCAAAATAAAATAAATTAACAAACGATACTAAAAATTTTCGTTTCTTCTACTTCAACCCCATTTTTTTAAAATGGTGCCCGATGGAATTCTTTCTGCTTCGGATTCGTACTCAAAATACTTAAAAACAAAGGAAACGGGTCGCAAGGGAGAGAATTTTTTTTTGCGGAACATTACCCATTTTGTCTTACTTTGACGTGTATTTGTAATATCATATACATATATCATTACACACAATATATAATAATATATTAATATGGAATAATAAATTTACAAAATAAAGTTACGCCATAAAATCTGAAAAACGAAACGAAAATGAATAATGATTTGTTGACGATAACGTGAAATTTTAATATTACTATTCAAAAACATTATTTTTTCTCTAAAAATGAGTTTTCAATTAAACCTGTTTTGTTTTTTAAAATAAGTATTAACAGTTGTACCTACCTATATGTTTTATTTCAGGAAGAGTGTGCAATTGTTTTACATATACATTAAATAAGATCTCTTGTAACTGTCAATGCATTTGTTTTCTTTGGTGTTGGGAATCTTCATATATATTTACTTTAAAGA